>JASEVX010000006.1:56843412-57085043 GCA_031761405.1 Serripes groenlandicus | reverse complement strand
CCCTTTCCAACAGTCACCCGAGTCTGCAACAGATACTATTGAAAAACATCTCCTTAACCCTTTCCAACATTCACCCGCTTCTGAAACAGATACTATTGAAAACGGTTCCTTAACCCTTTTCCAACAGTCACCGTTTCTGAAACAGATCATATTGATAAACGGCTCCTTCACCCTTTCCAACAGTCACCGAGAGTCCGAAACAGATAATATTGAACACAGCTCCTTAACCCTTTATATCAGTCACTGAGTCCTGAAACAGATAATATTGAAAACAGCTCCTTAACCATTTCCAACAGTCACTGAGTCTGAAACACGATAATATTGAAAAACAGCTCCTAAACTCTTTCCAACAGTCACTGAGTCTGAAACAGATAATATTGAAAACAGCTCCTAACAACTCTTTCCAACAGTCACCTGAGTCTGAAACAGATAACATTGAAAACAACTCCTTAACACTTTCCAACAGTCACTGAGTCTGAAACAGATAATATTGAAAACAGCTCCTAAACCCTTTCCAACAGTCACTGATGTCTGCAACAGATCATAATTAAAAAACAGCTCCTTAACCCTTTCCAACAGTCACTGAGTCTGAAACAGATAATATTGAAAACAGCTCCTTAACCCTTTCCAACAGTCACCGAGTCTGCAACAGATCATATTGAAAACAGCTCCCTTAACCCTTTCCAACAGTCACCCAGTCTGAAACAGATGATATTGAAAAACGGCTTCTTAACACTTTCCAACAGTCACCGTTTCTGAAACAGATCATATTGAAAACAGCTCCTAAATCCTTTCCAACAGTCACTTGAGTCTGAAACAGATCATATTGAAAAACAGCTCCTAAAACCCTTTACAACAGGTCACCGAGGTCTGAAATAGATAATATTGAAATCGGCTCCTTCACAGCCCTTTCCAACAGTCACCGAGTCTGCAACAGATCATATTAACAAACAGCTCTTAACCCTTCTCCAACAGTCACTGAGTCTGAAACAGATAATATTGATAACAGCTCCTTAACCCTTTCCAACAGTCACCGAGTCTGCAACAGATCATATTGAAAACAGCTCCTAAAACCCTTTCGAACAGTCACTGAGTCTGCAACAGATCATATTGAAAACAGCTCCTTAACCCTTTCCAACAGTCACCCAGTCTGAAACAGATAATATTGAAAACGGCTTCTTAACCCTTTCCAACAGTCACCGTTTTCTGAAACAGATCATATTGAAAAACAGCTCCTAAATCCTTTCCAACAGTCAACTGAGTCTCTGAAACAGATCATATTGAAAAACAGCTCCTAAACCCTTTACAACAGTCACCGAGTCTGAAATAGATAATATTGAAAACGGCTTCTTAACCCTTTCCAACAGTCACCGTTTCGGAAACAGATCATATTGAAAACAGCTCCTAAATCCTTTCCAACAGTCACTGAGTCGACTCGAAACAGATCATATTGAAAACAGCTCCCTAAACCCTTTACACACAGTCACCGAGTCTGAAATAGATAATATTGAAATCGGCTCCTTCACCCCTTTCCAACAGTCAGCACCGAGTCTGCAACAGATACTACTTGAAAACATCTTCCTTAACCCTTTCCAACATTCACCGTTTCTGAAACAGATAATATTGAAAACGGCTCCTTAAACCTTTCCAACAGTCACCGTTTCTGAAACAGAATAATATTGAAAAACGGGCTTTCTTCACCCTTTCCAACAGTCACCCGAGTCTGAAACAGATAATATTGAAAACAAGCTTCTTAATAACCCTTTCCAACATTTCACCGCGAGTCTGAAACACAGGTAATATTGAAATCAGCTCCTTAACCCTCTTTCCAACAGTCACCCGTTTTCTGAAACAGATAATATTGAAAACAGCTCCTTAACCCCTTCCCAA
The DNA here is from genome assembly GCA_031761405.1 of Serripes groenlandicus. Classification (NCBI taxonomy): domain Eukaryota; kingdom Metazoa; phylum Mollusca; class Bivalvia; order Cardiida; family Cardiidae; genus Serripes; species Serripes groenlandicus. Next base: position 57,083,153 of record JASEVX010000006.1, on the reverse strand, counting down.
CAGTCACTGAGGTCTGAAACAGATAATATTGAAAACGGCCCCCTTAACCCCTTTTCCAACAGTCACCGGAGGTCTGAAAACAGATAATATTAAAAAACAGCTCCTAAACCCTTTCTCAACAGTCACCCCAGTCTGCAACATATAATATTTGAAAACAGCTCCTTAACCCTTTCCAACAGTCACTGAGTCTTGAAACAGATAATAATTGAAAACAGCTCCTAAACCTCCTTTCCAACAGTCACTGAGTCTGCAACAGATCATATTAAAAACAGCTCCTTAACTCCTTTCCCCCACAGTCCACTGAGTCTGAAACAGATAATATTGAAAAACAGCTCCTTAACCCTCTTTCCATACAGTCACTCGAGTCTGCAACAGATCATAATTGAAAACAGCTCCTAAACCCTTTCGAACAGTCACTGAGTCTCGCAACAGATCATATTGAAAACAGCTCTCTTAACCCTTTTCCAACAGTCACCCAGTTCTGAAACAGATAATATTGAAAACAGTTCCTTAACTCCTTTCTAACAGTCACTGAGTCTGAAACAGATAATATTGAAAACAGCTCCTTAACCATTTCCCAACAGTTCACTGAGTTCTGAAACAGATAATATTTGAAAAACAGCTCCTTAAACCATTTCCAGCAGTCACGCCGAGTCTGAAACAGATAATATTGAAAACAGCTCCTTAACCCTATTCTAACAGTCACTGAGTCTGAAACAGATAATATTGAAAACAGTTCCTTAAACCCTTTCTAACAGTCACTGAGTCTGAAACAGATCATATTGAAAAACAGTTCCTTAACCCTTTCTAACAGTCACTGAGTCTGAAACAGATCATATTGAAAACAGCTCCTTTAACCCTTTTCTAAACAGTCACCTAGTCTGAAACAGATAATATTGAAAACAGCTCCTTAACCATTTCCAACAGTCACCGAGTCTGAAACAGATAATAATTGAAAACAGCTTCCTTAAACCCTTTCTAAACGTCACCGAGTCTGAAACAGATAATATTGAAAAACAGCTCCTTAAACCATTTCCCAACAGTCACTGAGTCTGAAAACAGATAATATTGAAAACAGCTCCTTAACCATTTCCAACAGTCACCGAGTCTGAAACAGATAATATTGAAAACAGCATCCTTAACCCTTTCTAACAGTCACTGAGTCTGAAACAGATAATATTGAAAACATCTCCTTAACCCCTTTCTAACAGTCACCAAAGTGTGAAACAGATAATATTGAAAAACAGCTCCTTAACCCTTTCTAACAGTCACCGAGTCTGCAACAGATAATATTGAAAACAGCTCCTTAACCCTTTCCAACAGTCACCGAGTCTGAAACAGATAATATTGAAAACAGATCCATCACCCTTTCCAACAGTCACCCAGTCTGCAAACAGATACTATTGAAAAAGGCTCCTTAACCCTTTCCAACATTCACCCGAGTCTGCAAAAGATCATATTGAAAACATCTCCTTAAACCCTTTCCAACAGTCACCGAGTGTGGAAACAGATACTATTGAAAACAGCTCCTTAACCCTTTCCAACATTCACCGAGCCTGCAAGAGATAATATTGAAAAACATCTCCTTAACCGCTCTTTCCAACAGTCACCGAGTGTGAAACAGATACTATTGAAAACAGCTCCCTAACCCCTTTCCAACATTCATCACCGAGTCTGCAACAGATAATATTGAAAAACATCTCCTTAACTCTTTCCAACAGTCACCGAGTCTGAAACAGATTCATATTGAAAACTGGTTCTTAACCCCTTTCCAACACTCACACCGAGTCTGAAACAGATAATATTGAAAACAGCTCCTAAAACCCTTTCCAACAGTCACTGAGTCTGAAACAGATAATATTGAAAAACAGCCCCTTAACACTTTCTAACAATCACCTGAGTCTGAAACAGATACTATTGAAAAGGCTCCTTAAACCCTTTACTACAGTCACCGAGTCTGAAACAGATAATAATGAAAACAGCTCCTTTAACCCTTTCCAACAGTCACCGAGTCTGCAACAGATCATATTGAAAACAGCTCCTTAACCATTTCAAACAATCACTGAGTCTGCAACAGATACTATTGAAAAGGCTCCTTAACCCTTTTCCAACAGTCACCCGAGTCTGAAACAGATAATAATGAAGAAACTGGGTCTTAACCATTTCTAACAGTCACCGAGTCTGAAACATTTGATATTAAAAACAGCTCCTAAACCCTTTCCAACAGTCACTGAGTCTGAAACCAGATAATATTTGAAAAACAGCTCCTTAACCCTTTCCAACAGTCCACCGAGTCTTGCAACAGATCATATTGAAAACAGCTCCTAAACTCTTTCCAACAGTCACTGAGTCTGAAACATTTGATATTAAAAACAGCTCCTAAAACCCTTTTCCAACAGTCACTGAGTCTGAAACAGATAATATTGAAAACAGCTCCTAAACCCTTTCCAACAGTCACTGAGTCTGCAACAGATCATATTAAAAACAGCTCCTTAACCCTTTCCAACAGTCACTGAGTCTGAAACAGATAATATTGAAAACAGCTCCTTAACCCCTTTCCAACAGTCACCGAGTCTGCAACAGATCATATTGAAAACAGCTCCTAAACCTAGACTCAGTGACTGTTCGAAAGGGTTTAGGAGCTGTTTTCAATATGATCTGTTGCAGACTCGGTGACTGTTGGAAAGGGTTAAGGAGCTGTTTTCAATATTATCTGTTTCAGACTCAGTGACTGTTGGAAAGGGTTAAGGAGCTGTTTTTAATATGATCTGTTGCAGACTCAGTGACTGTTGGAAAGGGTTTAGGAGCTGTTTTCAATATTATCTGTTTCAGACTCAGTGACTGTTGGGAAAGGGGTTTAGGAGCTGTTTTTAATATCAAAATGTTTCAGACTCAGTGACTGTTGGAAAGAGTTTAGGAGCTGTTTTCAATATGATCTGTTGCAGACTCGGTGACTGTTTGGAAAGGGTTAAGGAGCTGTTTTCAATATTATCTGTTTCAGACTCAGTGACTGTTGGAAAGGGTTTAGGAGCTGTTTTTAATATCAAATGTTTCAGACTCGGTGACTGTTAGAAATGGTTAAGACCAGTTTTCATTATTATCTGTTTCAGACTCGGTGACTGTTGGAAAGGGTTAAGGAGCCTTTTCAATAGTATCTGTTGCAGACTCAGTGATTGTTTGAAATGGTTAAGGAGCTGTTTTCAATATGATCTGTTGCAGACTCGGTGACTGTTGGAAAGGGTTAAGGAGCTGTTTTCATTATTATCTGTTTCAGACTCGGTGACTGTAGTAAAGGGTTAAGGAGCCTTTTCAATAGTATCTGTTTCAGACTCAGTGATTGTTAGAAAGTGTTAAGGGGCTGTTTTCAATATTATCTGTTTCAGACTCAGTGACTGTTGGAAAGGGTTTAGGAGCTGTTTTCAATATTATCTGTTTCAGACTCGGTGAGTGTTGGAAAGGGTTAAGAACCAGTTTTCAATATGATCTGTTTCAGACTCGGTGACTGTTGGAAAGAGTTAAGGAGATGTTTTCAATATTATCTGTTGCAGACTCGGTGAATGTTGGAAAGGGTTAGGGAGCTGTTTTCAATAGTATCTGTTTCACACTCGGTGACTGTTGGAAAGGGTTAAGGAGATGTTTTCAATATTATCTCTTGCAGGCTCGGTGAATGTTGGAAAGGGTTAAGGAGCTGTTTTCAATAGTATCTGTTTCACACTCGGTGACTGTTGGAAAGGGTTAAGGAGATGTTTTCAATATGATCTTTTGCAGACTCGGTGAATGTTGGAAAGGGTTAAGGAGCCTTTTCAATAGTATCTGTTGCAGACTGGGTGACTGTTGGAAAGGGTGATGGATCTGTTTTCAATATTATCTGTTTCAGACTCGGTGACTGTTGGAAAGGGTTAAGGAGCTGTTTTCAATATTATCTGTTGCAGACTCGGTGACTGTTAGAAAGGGTTAAGGAGCTGTTTTCAATATTATCTGTTTCACACTTGGTGACTGTTAGAAAGGGTTAAGGAGATGTTTTCAATATTATCTGTTTCAGACTCAGTGACTGTTAGAAAGGGTTAAGGAGCTGTTTTCAATATTATCTGTTTCAGACTCGGTGACTGTTGGAAATGGTTAAGGAGCTGTTGTCAATATTATCTGTTTCAGACTCAGTGACTGTTGGAAATGGTTAAGGAGCTGTTTTCAATATTATCTGTTTCAGACTCGGTGACGTTTAGAAAGGGTTAAGGAGCTGTTTTCAATATTATCTGTTTCAGACTCGGTGACTGTTGGAAATGGTTAAGGAGCTGTTTTCAATATTATCTGTTTCAGACTAGGTGACTGTTAGAAAGGGTTAAGGAGCTGTTTTCAATATGATCTGTTTCAGACTCAGTGACTGTTAGAAAGGGTTAAGGAACTGTTTTCAATATGATCTGTTTCAGACTCAGTGACTGTTAGAAAGGTTTAAGGAACTGTTTTCAATATTATCTGTTTCAGACTCAGTGACTGTTAGAAAGGGTTAAGGAGCTGTTTTCAATATTATCTGTTTCAGACTCGGTGACTGCTGGAAATGGTTAAGGAGCTGTTTTCAATATTATCTGTTTCAGACTCAGTGACTGTTGGAAATGGTTAAGGAGCTGTTTTCAATATTATCTGTTTCAGACTCAGTGACTGTTAGAAAGGGTTAAGGAACTGTTTTCAATATTATCTGTTTCAGACTGGGTGACTGTTGGAAAGGGTTAAGGAGCTGTTTTCAATATGATCTGTTGCAGACTCAGTGACTGTTCGAAAGGGTTTAGGAGCTGTTTTCAATATGATCTGTTGCAGACTCGGTGACTGTTGGAAAGGGTTAAGGAGCTGTTTTCAATATTATCTGTTTCAGACTCAGTGACTGTTGGAAAGGGTTAAGGAGCTGTTTTTAATATGATCTGTTGCAGACTCAGTGACTGTTGGAAAGGGTTTAGGAGCTGTTTTCAATATTATCTGTTTCAGACTCAGTGACTGTTGGAAAGGGTTAAGGAGCTGTTTTCAATATTATATGTTGCAGACTGGGTGACTGTTGGAAAGGGTTTAGGAGCTGTTTTTAATATTATCTGTTTCAGACTCGGTGACTGTTGGAAAGGGTTAAGGGGCCGTTTTCAATATTATCTGTTTCAGACTCAGTGACTGTTGGGAAGGGTTAAGGAGCTGTTTTCAATATTATCTGTTTCAGAAACGGTGACTGTTGGAAAGGGTTAAGGAGCTGATTTCAATATTACCTGTTTCAGACTCGGTGAATGTTGGAAAGGGTTAAGAAGCTGTTTTCAATATTATCTGTTTCAGACTCGGTGACTGTTGGAAAGGGTGAAGAAGCCGTTTTCAATATTATCTGTTTCAGAAACGGTGACTGTTGGAAAGGTTTAAGGAGCCGTTTTCAATATTATCTGTTTCAGAAACGGTGAATGTTGGAAAGGGTTAAGGAGATGTTTTCAATAGTATCTGTTGCAGACTCGGTGACTGTTGGAAAGGGTGAAGGAGCCGATTTCAATATTATCTATTTCAGACTCGGTGACTGTTGTAAAGGGTTTAGGAGCTGTTTTCAATATGATCTGTTTCAGACTCAGTGACTGTTGGAAAGGATTTAGGAGCTGTTTTCAATATGATCTGTTTCCGAAACGGTGACTGTTGGAAAGGGTTAAGAAGCCGTTTTCAATATTATCTATTTCAGACTCGGTGACTGTTGTAAAGGGTTTAGGAGCTGTTTTCAATATGATCTGTTTCAGACTCAGTGACTGTTGGAAAGGATTTAGGAGCTGTTTTCAATATGATCTGTTTCAGAAACGGTGACTGTTGGAAAGGGTTAAGAAGCCGTTTTCAATATTATCTGTTTCAGACTGGGTGACTGTTGGAAAGGGTTAAGGAGCTGTTTTCAATATGATCTGTTGCAGACTCAGTGACTGTTCGAAAGGGTTTAGGAGCTGTTTTCAATATGATCTGTTGCAGACTCGGTGACTGTTGGAAAGGGTTAAGGAGCTGTTATCAATATTATCTGTTTCAGACTCAGTGACTGTTGGAAAGGGTTAAGGAGCTGTTTTTAATATGATCTGTTGCAGACTCGGTGACTGTTGGAAAGGGTGAAGAGCCGATTTCAATATTATCTATTTCAGACTCGGTGACTGTTGTAAAGGGTTTAGGAGCTGTTTTCAATATGATCTGTTTCAGACTCAGTGACTGTTGGAAAGGATTTAGGAGCTGTTTTCAATATGATCTGTTTCAGAAACGGTGACTGTTGGAAAGTGTTAAGAAGCCGTTTTCAATATTATCTCTTTCAGACTGGGTGACTGTTGGAAAGGGTTAAGGAGCTGTTTTCAATATGATCTGTTGCAGACTCGGTGACTGTTGGAAAGGGTTAAGGAGCTGTTTTCAATATTATCTGTTTCAGACTCAGTGACTGTTGGAAAGGGTTAAGGAGCTGTTTTTAATACGATCTGTTGCAGACTCAGTGACTGTTGGAAAGGGTTTAGGAGCTGTTTTCAATATTATCTGTTTCAGACTCAGTGACTGTTGGAAAGTGTTAAGGAGTTGTTTTCAATGTTATCTGTTTCAGACTCAGTGACTGTTGGAAAGAGTTTAGGAGCTGTTTTCAATATTATCTGTTTCAGACTCAGTGACTGTTGGAAAGAGTTTAGGAGCTGTTTTCAATATTATCTGTTTCAGACTCAGTGACTGTTGGAAATGGTTAAGGAGCTGTTTTCAATATTATCTGTTTCAGACTCAGTGACTGATATAAAGGGTTAAGGAGCTGTGTTCAATATTATCTGTTTCGGACTCGGTGACTGTTGGAAAGGGTGAAGGAGCCGTTTTCAATATGATCTGTTTCAGAAACGGTGACTGTTGGAAAGGGTTAAGGAACCGTTTTCAATAGTATCTGTTTCAGAAGCGGTGAATGTTGGAAAGGGTTAAGGAGATGTTTTCAATAGTATCTGTTGCAGACTCGGTGACTGTTGGAAAGGGTGAAGGAGCCGTTTTCAATATTATCTGTTTCAGACTCAGTGACTGTTGGAAAGGGTTTAGGAGCTGTTTTCGATATGATCTGTTGCAGACTCAGTGACTGTTCGAAAGGGTTTAGGAGCTGTTTTCAATATGATCTGTTGCAGACTCGGTGACTGTTGGAAAGGGTTAAGGAGCTGTTTTCAATATTATCTGTTTCAGACTCAGTGACTGTTGGAAAGGGTTAAGGAGCTGTTTTTAATATGATCTGTTGCAGACTCAGTGACTGTTGGAAAGGGTTTAGGAGCTGTTTTCAATATTATCTGTTTCAGACTCAGTGACTGTTGGAAAGGGTTTAGGAGCTGTTTTTAATATCAAATGTTTCAGACTCAGTGACTGTTGGAAAGAGTTTAGGAGCTGTTTTCAATATGATCTGTTGCAGACTCGGTGACTGTTGGAAAGGGTTAAGGAGCTGTTTTCAATATTATCTGTTTCAGACTCAGTGACTGTTGGAAAGGGTTTAGGAGCTGTTTTTAATATCAAATGTTTCAGACTCGGTGACTGTTAGAAAGGGTTAAGACCAGTTTTCATTATTATCTGTTTCAGACTCGGTGACTGTTGGAAAGGGTTAAGGAGCCTTTTCAATAGTATCTGTTGCAGACTCAGTGATTGTTTGAAATGGTTAAGGAGCTGTTTTCAATATGATCTGTTGCAGACTCGGTGACTGTTGGAAAGGGTTAAGGAGCTGTTTTCATTATTATCTGTTTCAGACTCGGTGACTGTAGTAAAGGGTTAAGGAGCCTTTTCAATAGTATCTGTTTCAGACTCAGTGATTGTTAGAAAGTGTTAAGGGGCTGTTTTCAATATTATCTGTTTCAGACTCAGTGACTGTTGGAAAGGGTTTAGGAGCTGTTTTCAATATTATCTGTTTCAGACTCGGTGAGTGTTGGAAAGGGTTAAGAACCAGTTTTCAATATGATCTGTTTCAGACTCGGTGACTGTTGGAAAGAGTTAAGGAGATGTTTTCAATATTATCTGTTGCAGACTCGGTGAATGTTGGAAAGGGTTAGGGAGCTGTTTTCAATAGTATCTGTTTCACACTCGGTGACTGTTGGAAAGGGTTAAGGAGATGTTTTCAATATTATCTCTTGCAGGCTCGGTGAATGTTGGAAAGGGTTAAGGAGCTGTTTTCAATCGTATCTGTTTCACACTCGGTGACTGTTGGAAAGGGTTAAGGAGATGTTTTCAATATGATCTTTTGCAGACTCGGTGAATGTTGGAAAGGGTTAAGGAGCCTTTTCAATAGTATCTGTTGCAGACTGGGTGACTGTTGGAAAGGGTGATGGATCTGTTTTCAATATTATCTGTTTCAGACTCGGTGACTGTTGGAAAGGGTTAAGGAGCTGTTTTCAATATTATCTGTTGCAGACTCGGTGACTGTTAGAAAGGGTTAAGGAGCTGTTTTCAATATTATCTGTTTCACACTTGGTGACTGTTAGAAAGGGTTAAGGAGATGTTTTCAATATTATCTGTTTCAGACTCAGTGACTGTTAGAAAGGGTTAAGGAGCTGTTTTCAATATTATCTGTTTCAGACTCGGTGACTGTTGGAAATGGTTAAGGAGCTGTTTTCAATATTATCTGTTTCAGACTCAGTGACTGTTGGAAATGGTTAAGGAGCTGTTTTCAATATTATCTGTTTCAGACTCGGTGACTGTTAGAAAGGGTTAAGGAGCTGTTTTCAATATGATCTGTTTCAGACTCGGTGACTGTTAGAAAGGGTTAAGGAACTGTTTTCAATATTATCTGTTTCAGACTCAGTGACTGTTAGAAAGGTTTAAGGAACTGTTTTCAATATTATCTGTTTCAGACTCAGTGACTGTTAGAAAGGGTTAAGGAGCTGTTTTCAATATTATCTGTTTCAGACTCGGTGACTGTTGGAAATGGTTAAGGAGCTGTTTTCAATATTATCTGTTTCAGACTCAGTGACTGTTGGAAATGGTTAAGGAGCTGTTTTCAATATTATCTGTTTCAGACTCGGTGACTGTTAGAAAGGGTTAAGGAGCTGTTTTCAATATTATCTTTTTCAGACTCGGTGACTGTTGGAAATGGTTAAGGAGCTGTTTTCAATATTATCTGTTTCAGACTCGGTGACTGTTAGAAAGGGTTAAGGAGCTGTTTTCAATATTATCTGTTTCAGACTCAGTGACTGTTAGAAAGGGTTAAGGAACCGTTTTCAATATGATCTGTTTCAGACTCAGTGACTGTTAGAAATGGTTAAGGAACTGTTTTCAATATTATCTGTTTCAGACTCGGTGAATGATGGAAAGGGTTAAGGATTAATCGCTAATTCATGACACATATTTTCACCGATACACGTTTTTAATCAATACAAGTAAATTGAATAATGTGTTTTTGTTCTCATTACTTTAACCCTTTCCCAAATACAATATATCTGCAGCAAACGACTTTGAAATTATGTTGAAAAAAAACCATTAAAAAATCTCCATAAAAAGATAGCTTAATTGTTAAATAAAGTTGAAAATATTGTGGCCAAAGGAGAAATTGATCATCATGAGCAATTTCACCTTTGGTCACAATGTTTTCAAAAGTCGTCCGCTGCTATAACCTCAAAATAGGTCTGCGGGGTGGAAAAAGGGTTCGTTTTCAATCGACCAATAAGTAATTTACCGTACTACGGTATTGTTAAACAGCCAAACCTGTTGTTAACCCTTAACCGCGCATACAACAAATCTGCAGTAGACAACTATAGAAACGTCGAGGAAAAGAAATATGGAAACTTTCCACTAATGAAAGTTAAAATATTGAATAGATTTGAAAACATTGTGGAAAAAGAAGGAGTTGCTCATTACTAACAATTTCTCCTTTTACCTCAATGTCTTTGATAGTCGTCTGCTGCAGATGCGTTAAACGGCGTCTGCGATTGGGAAAGGTTTTAACTGAAAAGTATTGACGCGGCACAACAATGGTTTCCCTTCCACCACAATGTGTTCACTTTACGCATGTTACGTTATATCGGATTGTTTAAACCTTTTCTAATGGATATGAATTCCAAAGACTTATTGAAATATATCCACTCCACAGAATGTTTGCTTCTCTGTTCTAAAACGGAAAGCCGGGGCCCGATCCACCCCACACAATGTTTGCTTCTCTGTTCTAAAACGGAAAGCCGGGGCCCGATCCACCCCACACAATGTTTGCTTCTCTGTTCTAAAACGGAAATCCGGGTCCCGGTAGCACAGTCGGATGCGACGCGGGCTGTCTATCAATGGGTTGTGAATTCGAAACCCAGCTCGGCAAACATTCTTTACGACGTTTGACAAAAAGCGACAAGCCTCATGCGTCTTCCACCAATAATTGACAGGCCGCCAGGATATGACGGGAAAATGTTGAAAATGACGGTAAACCCCAAATAATCAATCTAAAAGATATTTATAAGACTTTCCATTCTGTTCATATAAATGTTCTTTTTGTAATAAATAATATTGGTCGAATAACAGATTAACCCTTTACAGCATACAGTTACAGCAGCTCACTCCTTTTGAGAAATTTCTATTTGCACAATGATTTAAACAAATCATGCATGAATTTATTTATGGAGAATTTCAATATTTTGTTTAGATATCTTCAAAGTTGTCTAATGCAAATAAGTTCTAAGCGTGAACAGGTTAATACGTTTATGAAGTTACAGAGGAAATAGTAACAAATAATACAATGCATAAACATCAAACCAATTTGCATGTTGTACCTGTTTAACCTTGTATATATGCATGCACACCATTGCTTATGACCTTAATGATCCCTTGATGGGTTTCTGCTCAGAGTTCATGAAACTTCTTAATACTCTCATGCAATAAATGAACCCGCGACCATGGGAAACGGTAACAGTTTTAATGAAGTATATAGATCCAGATCAGCCTGTGTATCAACACAGTGTAATCCATAGTTACGCTGCTCAAATATTACTTACACGAACATGGTGGAAGCTTCTGTCAACTAGTGTAGATTATGTTGAGTCTGAGCAAGTGTACACGCTGATCTGAATATACACTGGTCAGAAATACCAACATGTCTCTTTTTCCCGTGGACGGGCTCAAATATGCAACGGCAAAGAACGTTCCGACGTTCGATGGTTTTGAGACGAATGGCGTTAACGATTAAATTGCCAACGTGTATAGAAGCTTTTTGATCTTAACATTTATACATCGGCTTCCAAGATGCGCTCACAACTACGAGTAGATGTAGACGACCCTCATCCGGACCTTTGCTGGACGTCGAGTCCCGTGGGGTCGGTTTGCATCAGACAGAGGCGTAGCTTGGCAATAATCAATGTGTAGGCCGTCTCGTGAGAAAATCAACATTGTGGACTCTGCGTGAAGTATCGACCCGGATCAGCCACACAGGCGTACCCGGATATACACTTTTCGCCTCCTGTGGATTTTCTGTTACAGGAATCACTACTCTATACATCCCCCCTTAGACGGAATGTGTCGGCCGGATCAGTCTGCGCGGACAGCGCAGGCTGATCTGGTCGATACATTACGCAGATGTGTATCGCCGCAGCTGCATTTTGGGGTATTTTTTAGGAAAAATGTGCAGGCACGTGCCTACAGTGCCTAAAGGGAGCTACGCCCCTGTGGTCGGTTTGCATGTGACGTCGCACATTCTCACAACTCATCGGCTCAACTGTGAGGTCGTTCGATACTCGCCATATGAGATGGGGACCCGGGTCAGATTTCCGGCATGGTCATATCATATCAAATTCGTTTAAACTGGTAGAAGTGATATCCTTCATTTGTGCTTAATAAAAGGCTGGGTATAGTGTAATGGTTGAGGCGCCAGTGTCAGGATTCCGGTAGATTTGGTAAATTATTCAGGGATACATATAGCTGAAATAATGTTGAAAGTGACGTAAACTAACATTCTTAGACATACTTTTAAACATCTTTCAGTTTGCGTGTTACGATCTTGGAAAAGGTCTTCTGTAAATGAATTAATGTTGAAAGTGGCGTAAAATGACATTATCTCAAATATAGTTACAAATCGGTTATTTTGCGCGATATGACCGCAGACAAGTTTTTTCTTACTCTGTTTTATGAATTATCAGTTCTCTTTTATAATTTTTTTATGGCAAAACCTAAAATCGCTAAAGAATGTTTTATGAAATGTAGGTCAAAGACAGAATTTGGATTCTTGCAATATATTTGATAACTCAAGCATACTAATAATAAAATGAACTGAACATTTCTTTTTTCAATGGAAATTGAATAACGAAACTCCTGAACACATTTTTAAAACATTTTAAAATAGGAAGGGAAAATCGGTTTCATTGTATTCATCCTCGGGTGTGACGAATGTAATCACGTGACCATAACGTTCAATGATGTTGACTTAACTGTTTTTATTGAATATGTCGATTTGCAGATCAATGCTAAGATCTAGATGCCTTATTTTTTTAAGTAACATGAATGTGGCTTTCTTGGCCTGAAGTGATAAATGTTCTTTGGCTTTAACATAACTGCAGGTTTTAGAAAGATACAGCCCGAGATATTTGAACTCATCTACTATTTCTAGTTGTGTGTTTTCGAAATTAAATTTAATATTGCTATGCTTGGTTCTTGTACCAAACACCAGAACTTTAGTTTTCATTTTGTTTACGGTTAGTTTCCATTTAATGCAGTATTCATGAAATAAGTTTAGCTGAGTTTGTAATTGCTCAGGTGTTTCACTTAGTAAAACAGTATCGTCTGCGTATAGTATAACAAATAACTTTAGGTATGTATTTAAATCATCATTAGATGTTTGGCAAGCAATCCCCTTTGCATTATTTTCGGATAAGTATTGTTCTAAAACATTTAGGTATAATGAAAATAGTATTGGTGATAGGTTTTCTCCTTGTCGAACTCCAATTAAACTATGGAAGAAAAATGAGCATCCTTGGTTATAGGTTTTTATACATGATTTTATATTTTAATACATGCTTTTAACTACAAACTACAAACACTCAATCAACTAACCAATAAATCAACCATTCACTGTAATAATAAACGAGTCTCAGAATGAACGGCCGTACACAAGCACACACAAACGAATGAGTGATCGAAAGAGTAAATGAACGACTGAATTAAAATTGTGCATATAGTCATCAATTTAGCATTCAACATATATAGGATTTAATAACAAACGAGTTGTTTTCCTGTCAGTCACTTGGAAGTGCACCAGTTCCCATGTTCACCAAATGCATACATTTGAAGCTGTGCTCTGTTTGTGACAGATAATGTATCCCAGAGCTCACACCCATACAAAATGTTGGTAAAACAATAGACTTATACAAGGATTATAGAGTATGGACATTAAAGTGGCCAGTAATACAAATACTTAGTATTGTGCTTCGGAACTTATTGCACGCTTGTTGTACGTTGTCATTTATATTAAAGTATTTGTTCAGTATAATACCGAGATGGGTGTAGTTTGTACACCCCGTAATTAAATTATTACTCCTTTTATTGTTTAGTTTCGAGTAGTCGTTGTTGCTCTCATTAAACAATATAACAGCACTTTTAGAGGCGTTGTATTCAAAACGCCATTTTCATGAGTAATTATAACATATTTGTAACATCTGTTCAAGTCGTGTGTTGATAGACTGACTAAAACCATAGCATCGACGACCGTAGGATTACTGCATGATCTGTCAAAGATACAAAATCCAAGATTTGATTGCTCTATCTCTTGTATCAGTCCATTTATGAAGAGAAGGTGCAATATAGGGGAATTTTTATCCCCTGTCTGGTATCCTGTTTTAGACTTATAGTGTTTGAAAAGACCGACCCGTTCCTTGCTCGGCTTACCGTTGACCCACACATATTAATGAACGCTTTCTACATGAAGAGCTCAACTAGTGGTTCTAAATTTAGTCGCCAATTCGTAGCATCCCTGGTTTCTCTTTCATCCATCTATTCTATTCTTGTTTTCTTGTACATCATCTTACTACTTATAAGCAGATCTGGCGACATTGAGCTTAATCCTGGTCCCTCGAAAAACTCTGATAGTTTGAACACCTCATTCGTATCATATGCATCACTAACCAATAGTGGTCTGAGCATTATGAATCTGGACATACAAAGTTTGAAACCGAAAATCTACATTCTAACAGTAGAAGCCCAACCGTACGATGCTCTTGTCTTTACTGAAACATGGTTGTCCAGTAAATATTCAGACGAAGATGTTCAAAACCCAAACTTTATGAAACCATTCCGTTGTGACAGAAACGATCGTCTTCGTGGTGGGGTCGCAATTTACGTCCGAGATACTCTGCATGCCATTCCACGGAATGTTCTTCAAGTTAATGGTGTCGAAGCTGTTTTGGTTGAATTACATGTTTGCCAGCACAAACTACTTGTTGGTGGGATCTACCATCCTCCTAACTCAAACGACACACAGTGGTTAAACATGGAACATTCACTCGACCAAACTTTCAGCCAGCATATTAATAACATACTTGTAGCAGGCGATTTTTAATTTTCAATATCAATTCGAATCCGTCTTATAGAATGTTCAGATTGATAGACTCCTTAAATTCTGAACAGCTCATTAACTCACCGACTCACTACACCGAGCACTCAAATTTACTTATTGACTTCATGTTTATCAAACACGCAACTCAAGTTCTTTCAAGTTTCGTCGCAGATCCTTTTGTTCCAAATCTTGTTCGATATCACTGTCCAACTTTTGCTGTGTTGAAATTCACTAAACCTAAACGGACGTATTTCAACGCAAAATTTCGATATATGACAAAGGCGACTATGCAAAATATAATAATAAACTGAGATCCACTGACTGGTCATTTATCGAAAACAATCAAAATCTAGATCAACTCAATCTTACAAGCAGCTTCCGAAAGCGTTCCAAATAAATGTGTTACTATTCTTCCAATTGATGTTCCTTGGATAAACAATGAGGTAAAAAACAAATAAAGAAACGTAACAAATTACACCAAAAAGCTAAAAGTTCAAATAATGCGCAGATATGGGAACAGTTCAGAAACGTTCGAAATGAAACTACAAACATAATTCGAAAAACTAAACTGATCAAAGAAGGCAAGAAGAACTCTAACAACCTCTCTCAAAATATTTTATCAAATTGCTGACAAACTCTACTTTCCCTTCTCCCTGGAAGTTGGCGAACGTCTGTCCCTTTTTTAAAAAATCTGACACTTCCAAACCTTGCAGTTATAGACCAAATATCACTTCTAAGTTGTCCTGGCAAACTCATGGAGCGCTGCATCCACAAACACCTCTACAACTACGTGATCTCGAATAATCTTCTTACACCCTTCCAATCTGGTTTCATCAAAGGCGATTCTAGCGTCAATCAGATAGCTTTCTTGTACAATGACGTCAGCAAGCCTTAGATGAAGGGAAAGAAGTACGTGCTGTCTTTTGTGATGTATCAAAAGCGTTCGATCGAGTTTGACATCAAGGTCTTAGTCATAAGCTGTCATACATCGGTATTAGTGGTCCCCTTTTCCATTGGTTCTCATCTGATCTTTCTGATCGCAAACAACGCGTAGTCTTATCAGACTCTGTTTCAAGAATCCTCATGATAAACGCTGGTGTTCCTCAAGGATCTATCCTTGGACCATACTCTTCATAATCTTCATTAATGACATTGTCAATGACATTGTAGCAAACATTCGCCTATTCGCAGATGACACAAGTCTTTACATTAACGTCGAAGAGCCCGTAAGCTCAACAGCTGTCCTCAACCATGGTCTGTCACAAATATCTCTTGGTCGAAGAAATGGTTGGTAACTTCTAATCCATCTAAGACTGAATATGTCCTTTTTCCCTGTAAGCATCAGAAACCAAATCACCCCTTCCTTTATCTCGAGAACGTTCCTATATCTCAAGTCAGCACCCATAAACATTTTGGGGTAACTTTATCTTCAGATGGCAAATGGAAATCTCTATATATCGTCAAACATCAACAAGGCATGGCAGCTAATTGGATTTCTTAGGACTCTAAAATGTGTTATTTCTCATTCAGCGCAAGAGAAAATGTATGTCACTTTCATCAGACCTCTACTCGAGTATGCCAATGTTGTCTGGGACAATTGTAGTAATGCACTAATAAATGACATCGAAGCTGTCCAACACGAGGCGGCTAGAATTGTAACCGGCGCTACCAAACTTTGTAGTATTGAGCGACTTATCGCTGACCTTAACTGGAATACGCTGGCGGAAAGGAGACGCAAACATCGCCTCATCCTGTTCTTTAAGATGAAAAATGGTCTTTCTCCCGAGTACCTTACAAATTTGATTCTCCCAGCAACCAGAACAACCATATGCCCTACGTTCTCGCTCAGATGTTCCAATCATCCTTTGTAACACTCCAGCCCATGCTGCTTCATTTCTGCCTCTTACTATTCGCTTATGCAATTCACTTCCTGCAAATGTCAAAAACATTCAAAGCCAAACTTAACAAAAAATCAAAAAAATCACATAACCTGTATAATGTTGGAAGTAGACAACATTACGTCAATCACGCTCGTCTGCGATTAGGATGTAGCTCATTAAACTATGATCTTCACAGGAGAAAAAGATTCCCTTTCCCCCACGGTGCTTGCAGTTCCGTTGAGACTGTGTCGCATTATCTCACCCAATGTCCAAGATATCAAGTAATGCGTGATCGGTATATCCATAATTTACATTGTGCTCCTACATTAGAAAATCTTCTTTTCGGTAATGATCGCCATACCCCCGATACAAATACAAGCGCGTTCTTAAAAGTCCAGGGATACTTTGCAGCAACAAATCGTTTTGACGTTTAATATTTGACCACCTGTGGTGTATCGATCATCTTTCTCTGGACGGTGTGTGTCACAGATTACTTTTACATTTTTTCTTATTCCGAAAGAATTTAAGATAAAGGTAAACATTGCTTTAACATTTCTTTTAAATTAACTTTTAGGCTTAATAATATTAAGATTATTCATCAAACTGTTCACATTATAAACTGATTTTCTTTCCATTTCATAGCTGTACACTCCTGGAAAAGAATTAGTATAAGCAATGACATTGCTTGTTTTCCAAACCATTTCAACCTACTATTGTAGCACTGTTATTATTGTAAATATGAACTGAATAAAATATATTTAAACTAATGTATGTTTTAATTAACGGATAACTTATACCGATGTCAATGAGCTTAAAGAATAGTCCGTTATGCCAAAAACGAACGAACGCCTGTTAAGCCTCTAGAAAGCAAACATATGCCTTACTATGTTTTCTTCTTCGGTAAACAGGATGCATTCCTTTAAGGCCGCCTTGTTGTTTATTAAGCTTATCTAAGATGAAGCTTTGTGAACGATGCAGCATAATCCCTTCAAACACTTTCAGTATAGAAGTGGTAAGAGTTATGGCTCGGTAGTTATCGGGATCATCTTTAAGTTTTCTGCCACCTTTGTGAATAGTAATAATTATACCTCTATTTAGCTTTGGTCGGACGTAGGTGAAGGTGAAAATTGCAGAAAATAATCTTGCTAGTGTTTTAAACAATACTTGTCCGCCATTCTTTAAATGTTCGTAATAGACGTTCATTTTACCTTGTTTACAGGTTTTCAGTATTTCAACAACTTCGGAAGCGGTAACGGGCGGCAAGTCTTTACATATGCTCCGATTCTGAAAGTTATTGACAGACTTATCAACATATTGTTTCCAGCCGTTATCATATCGCGGATTTTCGGACGCTACTATATACAGTTCAGTGAAATAGCGTCTCCCTTGATCATTGATAACCGCAGCGTCTCGGTAAACAATATTATCGAATTTTATTTCTGCGCCTGCGCAAGGACTATTCGCATTGCGGTTTTTGAATAATAGAAGCTTTTCATTAAATGTACAACGTGCGATCTTTAGTTTACTTTTAATTACATGAATATTAAACTGAGACTTTCTTCTATCGAAATAAATTTTCGCAAATTAAAAACAAAGATATTTCTATCAATTAGCGAGTGTTTGTTCGAAGAATTTATATTTTTTCTGATTATTTTCTATTTCAATGTTTTAGACGTCTCATCTTCGAGGATTTGATTTCCCTTTTTTTTTAAAATAGAAACGATCGTCCGTGAGTATAACACAATCAAGTCAATATTACAGAATGATAATGCTGATATAAACATGTATTGATTTCAACGACAATGCGTTTCGTGAAAATGTGACAATGTATGAATGGGTAATTGAGGAACTAGAGTATTAATGTTTATCAGTATGGAACAATGGACCAGGGGGACACATCTCATCACTGTTAGCCTCGTTGTCTTGGTGGTGTCCTCGTTGATAGGTAAGGTCGACGTTTTATTCATTGTTTGGAGGCCTAAATGGGTCTCCATATATTTACAAAAAGTGAACGTTCTGATGAGACTGTACAGATTTTACAGTTTTCTTTGAAAGCATATATTAAACAGAACTTATTCTTTTAGACTGAAAATGTCAAATGGTGTATATTGTAAAACCTTCCTATATTTCTACTAACATTATATATCAATACTATCAGTTTATTCTTGTATAGCTTGCAAGTTGTACTTCAGAACATGCAAGTGTTCGATTTTGAGATTGACTCAAATGGCTGTAGATATGCCATCGTCAATGTTTCTCAATTTAATATCAATATCATACTCAAATTCGTATTGAAGAATGAGAGACACTGCTTGTATACATAAATGAATTGTTAAGTCTTTCCGACATATAACAAATCTGCTGCAGACGACTTTGAAAAAGTCTACTAAAAAATATGGAAAATATCCATAATTGTAGGTATAATTACTGAAAAAAGTTGAAAACATTGTGGCAAAAGGAGAAATTGCTCGTTTTGAGCAATTGCGCTTTTTGTAAACCATGTTTTCAAAAGTCGTCTGCTACAGATGTGTCAAAATGCGTCTATAGGTGTTCGTAATAACAATTTTGCAGACGACTTTGAAAACATATAAGGAAAAACTAAATGAAAATTCTATAAACGAACCTATACTTAATGAAAAGATTTTAAAACGTTGTGGCCAATGCTGATATTAATTAAAATGAGAAGTTTCTCCTTTTGCTTTTATGTTTTCAAAAGTCGTCTGCTCATAATGAGCCTGTATGCTAGAATGGGTCAAACGTTATATGATATAATAATAATATTCTGATTAGATTCGTTCGATTTGAAAACAGTTATGGAAAAGTTATAAAACATGGACAATTGTAGATTTATCTTCAATACAGAGGTATATGTATATCTGTGGATCCAGGAGATATTGCTTATTTCGAGCAATTTCTACATTCCCTTCATTTGTTCTCTAAATGTTATCCACTGTGGTTGCAAAGCTGTCTGTACTGTTTCCACGATGTAGTGTTTTCATCCTCTTCAGGGAAGAGAGATCATTGGTCGATACCCCGGTCGAATCCTACGAAAACTGATTGTAATAATGGCTTCCATCTTGGCGCTTAGGGTTGCGGGTATAGCGTAACGACTAATGCATCAGAGTAAACTGTAAACATCCAGTATTTAGGTAAATCTAAACAAATTAAAACGAATAAATCAATGAATTAGGCCCTTTCCTTTTCATTAAAACATTGCAGAACATATTGGTAGCGTTTACGAAGAAAGTATTATGAAACTATCTGTTCATTTTGTATTTCTGTTGTTATTCAGACTGTCTATGGACATACATATAGAGAAAGAGAGAGAGAGAGTTTTTTACTTTTACTTATCAGATGTTTTTTTTTTATAAGTTCAACGATTAGTATTTCAATATGCAACATTCAAACATAAACTATTTAGTTATTCAATTAACGTTGATGCATAAAACACAGAATTTAAATTTAATTAACATTTAATAACGCCATATACGGTTCACAGATACCAATTGCCAAAGCATGCACTGAATACATTGAACTTGATTGTCAATTAATTTTCTACCGGCTTAATTTCCTCCCTTTTCCGTCATTTTGAATTACGTCTTCTTAATAATACTTAGCCAAAAACACGCTATTTTAAACATCGTTTTCGAATAATATGTACCAAATCCATTCTACATAAATACATGTAGTCCTCGTTAGCTTCTTGTCTATTGCTACTAAACCAAACTAACTGTAATTTGTGTCAATGTTTTAGAAGAACTGGGTCCTTTGCATGCAATAAACCAGGATAAGGATCACTATTGCGATATTTTGCAAACCTTGCAGTAACGAGCTGTATATCCTGATATCTGCATTGTTTGCCACTTAGTCATCAAATGTCACCAAGTTACCTTTTGGACGAAATATGGTGTGGTCAAATTTTCAACACGTGAAATTGTAAAGTATATATATATATATATATATACATGTCTATCCTTTGTTCCAGGGAGTATCCATGCAGCGTGTACACTTCCGTCGGACATCCGAGGTAACTGGGTTAGTTCGGATAAAGGGACACTTAATTTCACCTCGGACACTATCGTTGACTACCCCGTGAACCAGATTTCGGTCAGTGTTTCCAATTTGAGCTTTAGTTTTAGCTGCACGGAACAGAGTGGCGACAGATAACTTCTCATGTACGTGTGACATAGTTGAATACTTGTGGAAGACTGTAGTGCAGATAGTGGTAGAGCGTCGGCCTATAATACCAAGGGGCCCGGGTTCAAATCCCATATTGAGCGAGTTCTGCTTTTGGGTTGTTTTCACACGAACAGCGCGGTACTGGTTATGGCTACAGGAAGAAAACATCGAGCGTGATTAATATAAGCTTAAAGCTTGTTTGGCAATCGATGTAAAATAAATAAGTTTTAACTAAACATAGTTAGATAAACCATATTCTAAGGAATTTTGAAATTTGATAATTCCAAAACCGTTCACCCGATACTTTCTTATTAAGGGTCGATCCTTTAAAAATTTCAGTCATATCACGGCGGCCAGTTCACCTACTCATATGTTATCTGACTACCTCAAACAAGTACTGCACACACGGAACTAGCAGATTGTTAGCCATTTGGTGGAAGACGAACGACATTGACATTTGTGAAACGACGGAAACGAGCTTGGGTTCGAACTCACAACCGCGTCGCTACCGACTGAGCTACTGGATCTCGGTCCCCTTCAAAAGAAAACCCATACAATAAAACCGTTACACCTGGAAGAAAGGAATTACTTTTATGGAACATTGATGAAAACATTATAAAAAAGGATACATAATTCTCAATGAGCATTTTTTCCCTTTTGCCATAACGATTTCATAATGGCTTCTGTTGAAAATCTAATTTAAACATGTACAAGTCATTGACTTATCAAATTAACTTAACCCTTTCTCACGTACCAGACGACTTTGACAACATCTAGACAAAGATATATATAAATGAATATATAACCATTGAATGGATTTGACAACATTATTGCAAAAGGTGAAACTGTTCATTATGAACAATTTATCATTTTATCACAATGTCTTCAAAAGTCTTTTGCTGCAGAGGCGTAAGAAAATGTATGTATAAAGGAAAGGAATAACTATCCCCTTACCTTATTACCTGGTTCTCTTTTTAGACAGTCCGTTCGTTTAGGTGCAAGTTTGCTTTTAAGCCGTTCCATGAGAAAACCAACATTATTGGCTCTACGTAATATATCGACCCAGATCCACGCAGGGTCATATTCTGCCTCAGGGGATAGCTGTATATAGTAATGATTCCTGAAGCAGTAAATCGACAGCAGGCGAAAAGTGTTTTTCCGGGTTAGCCTGCGCGGCATGCTTAGTCTGAATCGGGTCGATACTTTATGCAGGGTCCACAATGTTGGTTTTTTCGTGGGACGGCTCATTTATGTGTACATTTGCACCTTCCTATCAGAATTTACAACAAGTTGACAAAAGCTTCTTACAGTTATGCAAGTCATATATGAACGATGTAGATCTTGATCAGGCTATGCAGATGTTCATGCTGATCTGGATCTACAAAGTTCTCAAAAAGTATATTTCTACCTTTTGTACAGAGTGGCTAATTTGTACATTTCCTACTGAGAGTTCATACCAAACAAGAAAAATCTTTAAAAAAGATAAACGGCGATCAATATGAGAAAACACTAAAAAATGGAACATGCGCATGTTATTTGACTTGAATATCAGAAAGGTTTTGTTAGTAATCAAAACAATCAGTGATTTTCCATGAATTATAAAATGTGTGCAATAAGGTTGTATATCTAAGAATTTCGACAGCTCCTTGAAATTGTAATGCATTATAATCGTGAACCAGTTGGAACATTGTTCGATTAGAACATTGTTCTTTAAAAGATATAGAATCGGTAATCGAGTGTAGCTTGCGTGTCACATGGCTGGAGATTACGCGAGGCTCCCAAGAGGTGTATAAATTTCAATTGACGATAAATAACTGAAAACTTATCATGTTTCAAAAATAATTAATATTTTGCTCTTAAATATTACATTTCATACGTTTTCACTGATTTTTTTCACTGAAATTTATTTTTTAAGGAAAACAATTAAAGGTTAGTATGCAGAACATTTCATTTTAAAACTTCACCGTAACAGTGCCTCTCGTAGGATCGCCAACTTAACTATGAACCAATCAGAACATTTAATTTCATTTATTTATTCTACATTATTCATTAAATTCAACATTTGATTGGTCTACAATCTAGATCATTTGTTTAACATCTAGGTCAAAACCCACGTTAATCAGCTATCGCCGAAAAAATCAGGTAAAACAAAGTACAAATTGTGCATGTTTCACTAGCCTACAATACTTTAGAAATAAGCAAATGCTACGGAGTCTGGATAATCAACGCTATTCATTTCGAGGGCTTGAACTTTACCAAGGTTAATCACCTCACCATAAAGTGTTAATTTTTTTTTCTTGGTAAACAATGGAAATTTAGAGCAATGGCACCTAAATTTGCATTGTTTACAAAGGGGACAAAATTGCCCCTAAACCAGGGTTTTCAAAATAGGTTTTTAGTTAAAACTGTTTCACACCAAGCCCTCGATTTGCATATTTATTTTACGTTCATGCACATGTTTTTACAGAGTATAGTATAGGTCTTTCTCAAACATGATGGTTTATTTAAAACGTTTATTAAGCAGAATCAAATCGTTTCTTATAGTTTTGTTTAGTTTTGAAATGAATCCTGTGTCATTTGTAGATTCATTTTTACAACACATCTGCAGTAGACAACTTTCGAAAACATTGAAAAAAAAAAAAATGCTCATAACGACAAATTTCTTCTCTTGCCACAATTTTCTTAATAAAGAGAGTTTCCATATTTTTGCCTAAATTTTCGAAGTCGTCTATTGCAGGTTGTGTCTATGTAGGGGGATATATATTATGTATTACGAATACTATTCGTTCTTCAAAATGTAATGACCTCAAAATCGCGAGAGTAAATTAAGCGCTTACCAACAGATACATTGTCTACTGATTTTCTTCATTGCATTGACCATTTTGAGTGGCACTTCGTTAGACAATGATGCTTTTAAACCTTGAATCAGAACTGACCAGAGTATGACCCAAATATATTGAACTGCATCAGAACACAACGAATAGACTTGACATGTACGCAGCCTCAGCAAAGCCTTCTTTGTTTCCTTCGTTCAGACCATCCATTAAACTGCAGTGGCCTCGCGATTACACAAAACATTGTTTACTGATTCGATTCATTGCATTGAACATTTCGAGTGGCACGTTTTAAGACCCGGACAGACAATTTTCGCCTCCTGTGGATTTTCTGTTTCAGGTATATTTACTCTATACATCAATCCCTCTGAGACGGAATGTGTTGGCCCGATTAGACTGATCTGGATCGATATATTACGAAGAGTCCAACATGTTGGTTTGTTTGTGGAATGGCTCATTTATACATTTAACTGTAGGGTAGCTCTTTCTTGTTCCAGGTCTACCGACACGTTTGTCCTGTTTTCCGGAACGTTTCGAGCCTACACGTGTTTAGAGTTCCATCAAGTATCCGACTATAAATACTGGTATCAGATTGGGAACAGTAAGTGTCCGTCATTTTCACTGATTTGTTTCTGTTCTTGTTTTAAATACGTCACGAAAGATATATAAAGTCTAAAACAACTTTACTGATTTGATTTCATTGACAGTAAGTATCCGTACAATTTATGATTATGTTGATTTTTGTTTTAAAAACATCGCTTAAATATTTAGTGTATGATAATTAAATACTAATATTTGAAATACGTCACTAAAGTGAGATGTTATTTTTCCCGCAGATAAAATGTAGAAATTATTGAATGAGGTCCGCTTGTCTCTATCAAAGCAACATCTCCTTATATTCTGAGTTCTCACAATGTTTCAAACGTTGGCTGCTCGAGATGCGTTAGATACATCTGAGGGAAGGAAAATGTTAAATGTTAAACACATGCATGAAAACCATAATATTTTGTCAATTTATAATTGAACGCTGTCATAAAAAATGGAATATTGTCGTATATATGTACAGTGACGACTGAAGCGATTCACAGCCGTAACTATACACCTATAATTAACAATTCCTCAAGTGCAGACGCATTTAGACGCATCTGCAGCAGAATCCTTTTGAACAAAATGTGTCAATATTAGTAATGGCTCATAACCATCAATTTTTCATTTTGCCACAATGTTTTCAACTTTGTTTAATAATAAGATATTTAATAACATAGATAGTTAAACTAGCTGCAATATAATACATACTATATGTAACGTCTGACGAAGATATATACGTAAATGTATCGCTCCAGTAATTGGTGCAACCACGGGGATGCAAGGAGACCAATTATCCCCTTGTTTATTCTAACATAATAAAAACATTGTAAAGTGTTTTTGTTTCAACTGCAGATATTCAACCGATTAACAACGAGATATTTTTAGCAGACGATCACTCGAAGAAATATAATGTAATCAACGGCTGTGACCGGACAGAACCATATGACACAGCGACATACAACACACTCATAAAACAAGGTCAGCGACGTAATTGAACTACTGTATACGAAACCCGACCGTCATATGTTTTGAAACACATGTAGATTATTTGGTAGTTTGAAAGATCTTTTAGGCAGCTTTCAACAGTATTTCAGTTATATCACAGCGTTGCCTGGGTAAACTACCTGTACTACCTGTATAACAACAGTATTTCAGTTATATCACAGCGTTGCCTGGGTAAACTACTAGTACTACCGGTATTACAACAGTATTTCAGTTATATTACAACAGTATTTCAGTTATATCACAGCGTTGCCTGGGTAAACTACCAGTACTACCGGTATAACAACAGTATTTCAGTTATATCACAGCGTTGCCTGGGTAAACTACCAGTACTACCGGTATAACAACAGTATTTCAGTGATATCACAGCGTTGCCTGGGTAAACTACCAGTACTACTAATAACAACAGTATTTCAGTTATATCACAGCGTTGCCTGGGTAAACTACCAGTACTACCGGTATAACAACAGTATTTCAGTTATATCACAGCGTTGCCTGGGTAAACTACCAGTACTACCGGTATAACAACAGTATTTCAGTGATATCACAGCGTTGCCTGGGTAAACTACCAGTACTACTAATAACAACATTATTTCAGTTATATCACAGCGTTGCCTGGGTAAACTACCAGTACTACCGTTATTACAACAGTATTTCAGTTATATCACAGCGTTGCCTGGGTAAACTACCAGTACTACCGGTATAACAACAGTAGTTCAGTTATATCACAGCGTTGCCTGGGTAAACTACTAGTACTACCGGTATTACAACAGTATTTCAGTTATATAACAACAGTATTTCAGTGATATCACAGCGTTGCCTGGGTAAACTACCAGTACTACTAATAACAACAGTATTTCAGTTATATCACAGCGTTGCCTGGGTAAACTACCAGTGCTACCGGTATTATTTATCCTGGCACTGATACACCCGTCATGATGATATCCCCGCAACCCTGATCGCCAATGAGGGAAACAATTTCTACAATGTTAATGTCTTTGGTATGACTAAAACTGGGGATTGAACACTTATCTTCCGCTTCCGAGGCAAAGGCTCCGCTACATCGCGGAGACGATTTTAAATTGATGACAATAAAGGTCAAATTGCATAAATCAGAATGGAGGGGGGTCAACATTGAACATTATACCATGAAAACCATTACTTTAGAATGTCTTAAGCAAACGCAAACAAACATCTGTCTACGCATATTCTTGATCTCATCGAATTGGACAATGCCTGGCATAATTTAAAGGTTAGCGTTAAAGCCTTCTGTAATGTATTGACCAACAGTATTGGGGTATAATATGCATCTTAAAGTTTCGCACGTGTCCTAAAGTTGATTATCGTAAATAACGGCTCTTAATGTTTTTCTTGCACGAGAATTATCATTTTAGCCACGTCACAATCATTTTGAAGCCGTTTGGAAACTGGAATGAAATCAATGTAACAATGTTAATTTATCAAAACTGTCATTTCAATATAGTCAAACGGTACAAATTTGCGTTGTCAAAATATCTTCACTGTTTGAAGCTTCTGTCAACTTGTGTAGATATAGATCAGACTGTTTAGAAGTGCAAAACGTTTGCTTTTACGGGTTCAATCGCAACGTCTCGGAATGTCGAGTTTTCTGTCACATGATCAATATTGTAAGAGTTATACAGTTCTATCAGGGATGTAGATAAGATCTTATCTACGTCCCTGGTTCTATGAACTTCACTCAGGACAAGAATTATTCTTGAAGCTGTAATTTTCTTTATGCGTTGATATAGAAAATGTTCAAGTTGATTTGAAAAAAAATTCAAACTCATTGCAGTAGAGCAATTTAATAAACAATATGCTATAAAAATGTTTGATTGAAAATATGAATATTCTGATTGACTTGGTATTTGCACTTCTGCATTCAAATTTACACTTGCTATAACAATCGTATTCCAACGCGTATCCCGCATGTCATTGGTAATATTGTACACACGCGACGTGTTCAAACCAATATTGAAATAAGATTTTTCTTCATCAATTACTAACTGTTTAAATTTGAAGTGACACTATCGGTTCGTCATCTGGTTTCGATGTTCACTATAAACGTTTAAATAAACAGGAGCTGTGGATGCAGGTCTAGCCCACAGGTGCTCGGCGCACATATTATTTTATCATAAAATCATCAAAAAAATAGTTTAAAAAAAAAAATATATATATATATATTAATAACATTATAAAGGTATTTTACTTCCACGGATTGTTAACATATGTCGTTTGTTCAATGCTTCTAGCAAAGTCAATTTTCGACCGATTTCTACAAAAAATATATTAATGGACACGGAATTGATTACTTTCAGCTATATTAACACTAGTATGGTAACAACTGCTCTATTTATCAAAATACGAGAGACGGATCATGCAAACCTTTTCTCTCGTAGGCGATCTGACTCTGTATTCATCAGATACGTCTGTCAGTGAAATGCAACAAATATCAGGCTTCATAGAACAAAATCAACGTATGCATATGCATAATAATATTCTATAACACTTACGTGCGGCTATTTTCTTTTGTTACAACCTTAATGATTTATATCGGCAATTAACTGCAGCGGTTACTTTCGCTCTAAAGAAAGCGGCCATTCAAATCGGTGACCCGGAAGTCCTTTCTGGTGAAATTCTATTGGTTCCCTGCTTTAAACTTAGGTAAGTACACGAACGGAAACCAGTCCAATAAATAATTAAAATGGTTCCCGCTTTAGTCTTACCCCCATGTGTTGAACGGGCTCAAGTTTCCCGCTAATCTGTCAATGCGTTGAAAGTATAAACAATGCCGATGTCGCTGAATTTCGAGCAGCAAAATGCTCTGTTATTGGTAGTAAATGGCCATAATATGGTAATAATTGGTGCTGCGGGTACAGGAAAGTCTTATCTTGTGAAAGTAATAGTCAAAACACTCCAAGAAAAAGGCGTTAAAACTGCTTTAACGTGTACGACAGGCGTAGCATGTGGAGTGTACCCAACTACGATGCAACCGATGACTATACATAGATGGTCGGGAATTGGTGATGGCCGGTATCAGCCCACTGAAATTGTTAATGTTATCCGTAACAATCCGAAATATAGAGCTGTGGTGGAACGCATAAAGTCAACCGATGTGTTGATTGTAGACGAATGCTCTATGATGAGTGTGAAATTCTTAGAAACACTGAATGAAGTATGTAACACAAAACATAACTATTTTGTATTTGGTGGCATTCAAGTGATTTTGGTAGGAGATTTTCATCAACTTCCACCAGTTCCAAATGTGAGGTATGATGACACTGGTGCTTATTGTTTAAAAAGCAATATTTTTGACATAGCTTTTCCTCACAGAGTATTATTAACAAGTGTTGTACGACAGAGTGATTTGCCACTTATAAAGGCAATTGATGAAGTGTCCAAAGGGCTGATATCTTCTGATACACTGTCCCTGATGAGAACATTGTCAAGACCTTTGAAAACTGATGACAGTGTCAAATTATTTTCTACCAATGAGCTTGTAGATGACTATAATCGTGACCAAATACTAGACGTCCCAGGACCTTTGCATGAATATGTTTCTTCAGATGTTGGTAAAAGGAAATATTTATCTGAAATACAAGCTCCTCGAAAATTATGGTTAAAGATCGGAATACCAGTGATTCTTATAAGAAATATTTCTGACAAACTTGTGAATGGGCTTCTTGGCAATGTCTATGAGCTGGAGTTCGGGGAAATAATTGTTAACTTCCCATCTGTTCAAGATCATGTGATAATAAGTAAAGTACGTTTTGAAGGTAAGAAACAATTTACACTTTTTATTTCATACAATTTACACTTTTTATTTCATAGGATCCCATAGGAAATGAATGATAACATGAATATTTACAGTGTTTTATTATAGATTCAATGTTCTTGGTGTTTAACCCTTTCCAACAAACAACAAATATGCAGCAGACAACTTTGAAACCATTTAACCCTTTACCACATACAGCCAATCTGCAGCAGACAACTTTGAGAATGTTTACTGAGAAATATGGAAAACTTCTATAATTGTACGTATAATTACTGAAAAAATGTTGAAAACATTGTGACAAAAAGAGGAATTGCTCTATGTGTTTAAAAGTCTGCAGCAGAGGCATCAGAAAGTGTCTTTGGTTTATAAAAACTATGTAATGTTCTATTGAAGAAGTATTGATTATTGAATAATAGTTGAAAATAGTGTGGCAAAAGGGGAAATTGCTCATGAGCAATTTTATCCCTTTGCTACAATAATATTTTCAAAATCAACTGCTGCATAGGCGTTGGAAACCATCTGTATATGGGAAACGGTTAACCTTATCATCAAATTATTTCATAGGCGTAAAAACATATTCTCCTTCACTACAAGTTGATTACACATATGGAAGCAGTGTAGATCCAGACACGCTTGCATATCAGTGCTGTCTGATTAGGACCTACACTGATTCTTAGGTAAAAAGTTTGATATGTAAATTTTAATCATATAGCACAGTCATGTAAAGTTATCTGTACAAATTGAGTAAAATTTACCCTTACTACATCAACATGTTTATGACCCAACCTGAGCAACTTGATCTGGACCTGTTCTGATTGCTATGAGACTAAATTACCTCTGTCTCAATTTGAACAGTGTAAAATTTGATCAGCTGGCAGCAACGTGAAAAGGCATCGGCATGTAGCAATGGTAGTTATAACATAACGAAACTTGAAAATAGTTGTAATTATTAAAACTGGTATTGTTTTATATTTCAGTTTTTAACCCATCAACTAATTCAGTGTTAGCATCTAGGGAGCAGTTCCCATTAAAACCTGCCTTTGGATTGACAATACATAAAGCTCAAGGCATGACACTAGAAAGGTAATAATTTTAACATGTTATCAATGTAAGAAATAGTGATTATTTTGTATGTATACATGTTAAAGTAAAATAGTAGAAGTGATTAAATATTTTGTTTAAATTATTTCTTTATTTCATTAATAGTTTTTATCAATAAAATAGATATTTAATAGATTGAACATTATGACAGTGAGATAAGTATCTACTCTGATGATTTCACAATTAAGTTTTGTCTGTCTATGAAAAAACAGTGATCTGAGTGCAAGCATTTACCAATACATGCTGATTTGGATTTACACTGGTGCACATAACTCAAAGATTGTGTACATGTTTATAATAAGCAAAGAGGATAATAAATAGATATTGCACATTTTTTCTTATAGTATAGAAGTTGACTGTAGAGACATTTTTAAACCTGGACAACTTGGTGTAGCCATGGGAAGAATAAAGACAATTGAAGGTCTTAGGGTCATAAACTTCACACAACGTGTCTGCATGAAACATCCACTGGAAATCCAGAATTTTATGAGTTCTCTACCTGAGATTGGAGAGGTTAAGGTAGACTTTTCGTGCTGTAAACAACAAAGAAGGTAAGAACACTTGTACGTTACTTTCTCAGCTTTTTACCGGACTGATTACTTTGCATCTGTGGACGCTTCATACATAAGTTGAAAGGCATGGCTGCATCTTTTCCTTTGCCTGCATTTGCCTTTATGGACACAGAAGTTTGACCCAAAATAATACTATTTAGAGTGCGTTTGTATTGGAGGGCATTTGGATTAGTGTTGGCACCATTGTATGTCGACCGTTGTTGGTTAAATGTGTTTTCTACAACATCAGAGTTTATTAAAGCTGGTGTTATATGAATGTTTTTTTAGTGTTTTAGCATTGAGTTGCAAATTTCAATAAAACCAATAATGCAAGATTGTATGTCATCATGGCACTGATATGACATACTGATTTTAGCCTGGTCTTTCTTCTTTTTCATAGATTCTACATTGGTTTTCCACCTACAAAACCAGTCACTTATGTCCTTTAAAACTTTCAGTCTCTCATCATTTGTTTGTGTTACTGGTCTCATATCATGGAAAATGTTAATTAATTGAGATGTTTTACTGAGAAGTTCCAGGGCCCCATCAAGAACTTCACCTTTATCACCTAAGTAGGTCTTGTACTGCATCATTGCATGGTGCATGTCAGCATTGAGCACCTCTTCTGCTAGATGGTTCCTCATTTTGGCATGACTTGATACAAACAAGTGCTCATTTGTTAAATTTTTATGTATTTGAAATGAGTTACTTTTGTCCCATTTAAAACAGTCTATAAACATTTGCCACTGAATAGTTTTTGATGAAGGTAATGTTAAAATTATTGTGCACTTTGGTGTTATTCCACTTTTTAAAATGTTATTTCTAATTTTCTTGAAAACATGAGAGCTATCCATAGTAAAAAATTATGTCACCTGAATAACATGGGCATGCTGTTTTAAAGTCAGTGCTGTTTTGTCCTAAATTATACTTCATAAAATTTCTATTACTCTGTGCACCATCCATGCATGTATAAAGGGTTCTGAATCCATACACATTAAGTTTGTCCACAGCTTCCCAGAAAATTGGATACAGTTCTGGACCTTGTACACCATCTGTGATAAAGTGGGCAAATGGAAATCTGAATCCTGTTACACCTAAAAAAATGAACTGAAGTGCATGTGTTCCTAATGATTTTTCATTTCTGTTTGTCCTTATAATGTGACATGCATTGGCCTCTTCTCCTATGTCAATTAAGCCAGAAAGCTCAACAACATCACCTGTTTTTGATATTTGAATATCAGACTGAATCGACATTTCATCTAGGATAATTCCTCCTATCCAGCCATCTTTTGGTATTTCTTTTCGGACTGCTTCTTGGTGCATCCATTCCAAGACTTTCTCATCAAATCCAACCTGATGCTTGACTTTGTTCTTATACAGAACAAGGGTTGATGGGAACGGGAGTACAAGGAAGTTGGTTGAGCGAAAGGCTTCATACGACTGAGGGCTACGGCAGTACCACTGCAGACACACAGAAATAATTTTTTCACTCCATCGCCTCCCTCTTGGGTCACGGTTGATATTTTCTGCTTGACTCTGAATAAGGTCTATCATTTCACTAGTGGCCCCAGGCATGAACGCTTGTAGTGTCTCTCTAATACATGTATTTGTATCTTTCTCTTTTTTTGTTTGTTCACTCTTTTCTCTTGACAAAATATCCATTTGCGGATTCTTATTCTCTTTATTGGGCTTGCTCAGTTTCAATGTCATTCGTTTGCATTTTATACACTTGCTATTCACCGAATTAATGGTGATAGCTTTGTCACATAATATTGACCGAACTATCCTTTGCTCAATGCCATCAGTGCCTCTCATCCGTTCCACAGAATGGAACCTGGTGATTATAATGTTTTTCGTAATAGTCACACCTTCACATAGTCTTATTTGTTTCACAGAGTCACATACAACTGCAATACTATCTCTTGTGGGATAAAATTGTTTTAGAATATACAGATCCTGTAAACTGATCTCTTTCATTCCAATCGTTAATGAGAAAGTTCCATCTTTCAAAAAGGTAATGGTCTTATATATCACTTCACTATTTATTGTATAATCACAATTAATTCTACAAATGATAATTTTATCATTTTCTTCTATGATAGTGAAGCCTTTTTCAAGTAGAAAGGGCTTAATGACAGCTATGTTTGATGATTGCCTTTGTAAATCAGAACTAATTGGCCCCATTGTAATGCCTTTATACAGAGTCTTTGTAGTTCCACCTAGCTTTTGCCTCCTTTTCACAGCTTGTGGAAAAATTCTAACTAAATGTTCAATCAGAATGCGCCTTTTTCCCTCAAAGTCAATACCAGATTCCTTATTCTCAAATTCAAAAGCCTCATGAATCTTGTTGATTTCCACTTCCCCGGTGGGATCCTCTTGCAATCTAGTCATTAACCTGAAATATTAAAAATTCCCTTTTTGAAAGAAATATTAAATTTTTCTGTGCAAATGTTTATTATAATGCTACTCTAAATACCACTGACAATTGTATTCTCTTCATTTTTTCCGTTTATTTTTGATAGACATATAACGACAACAGACACATTTTGAGAAAGAAAAGACTACAGCTGTCCTCAAATTTTCCCTCTGTGCAGACGATATTGAAAAAACTTTGACAAATGCAGAAATTGATTAAAATGAGCAATTGCTGCTTTTTCCACAATGTTTTCAACTGTATTTAATAGTTGAACTATCATTTATAGGTATTTTTGCTGAAGGATACCCATTTCTATTGGAAATAAAAACAAATGAACCCTTTTTAGGGCAAATTTGATATATAGTGAATGAACTTTCTTAATCTGTAATTGATAATGTGAGAACTAAAATTTAGATCAGCCTGCACACCATTATTCATGAATAACAAAATAAGTCATCAATGGTCAATTTTGATTATGATTAAATTGATATGCATCTCAATCTGGATCAATAATAATCATACCCTAACCCTATGAGCTCATCCAGATCTTCACATGTCTAAATAATGACATAAATCTAATTATTATCAGGTTTATGTCTAATTTTGTTGTCAGGCATTCGATGAGTAGCGAACAGCATAAAACCTGATCAGCCTGCAAGTTACTGGCCTAACCCTTTCCCACATACAACAAATCTGCAGTGCACAACTTTCAATACTTTTATGCAAATATTTGAAAACTCTCTGTAAATGAATGAAAGTATGATAATCAAATAGTGTTGAAAACATTGTGGCAAAAGGAAGAAGAATTGTTTATTTTCAGCAATTTCTTCTTTTCTCACAATATTTTAAAAAGCTGTATGCTGCAGATGCTACAGAAAGTGTCTACATGTTGAAAAGGGTTACTGTTTTCACATGACTTGTGTCAAAACTACATTATTGCATATTTCAGTAAATGCATTTTAGTCTGTTCATCACTGATTAATGTTTATTCCAGGTCAGACATAGATGAAACAGTATTCAATACTTCGGATATTAGTGAAATGGATAATTGGATTACTGAGGAATGGGATGATGACATTAATCAAAATGATGATTTGAATACTGAGGATGAATTTGGTGTACAAGACTTGAGTGAGGAATTTGACAAAGAATTTGACAATATTATAACTACTATTGACACTGAATATGAAGCTGTCCAGTTGCCAGAAAAAATAGATATTAAGGGGATGTTAGAAGGATTGAAATATTTAAATGTTATCACCCCTATGCAGCTTGAAATAAACACAATAATATCAAGAATGGACACCAGTGCTTATGAGAAATTCTGCAAAAAGGAATATTCTTTTGTATCTACTTTGTTTAATGACATTAAACCCCACACATCAAAAGGTTTGGGTGACTTCTACTCCAAGATTCACTCTCATAACAATAGCTTGGAATTCAAAATAAATACTTTAAAGTTATTTCAAACTGAAAAATTGTTCACTGACAGTCATATGCATATTACCTTCAATACCTCAGTAGGAATTAGAAAGTATATACTAGCTGAAAAGGCACAAAAGGTGGGAAGTTCAGTACCACAATTTTCACAAAGAGCAATGACGAAAGCCTCACGTGCAAGAGTAAGATATATTGGAGGATACTGCATAGCAAAGGTTAGGCATAAGAATGTCATGAAAAAAATGTCTCACAGATATTCACAGAATGAATCAGATAAACTTGCATATGAAGAGGCAAAATGTGCAATAAGTGTGCTTTGTAATCTCTGGGAGGAAGAACAGTTTCTTTTGGCAAGTACAGAGGAACCTGATTCTTTGCTAGATGTGTCAAGGAAGCAGAATTTGAATAGGGGATTAACAAATATCCCTGATAACTTGTTTCACTTTTTTCTTCAACTTACAGAAAAGTGCCTTAGTTTGTTGATTAATGAAAACCTTAATAAAATGGGAAGTAAAATGTTTGAAATGTGTCAGACAGAAATAATGTCTTCAAACCCTTTATATGAATTTTTTCTGAAAATTGTGACCAACAAATCAGAAGCACAACAAATTATTGAACAAATAGGAAGTTCTGGGTCAGTTGAAGATTTATTGACAGATATTATCCTTCAAGTTTCTCAAATTGAAATAATATACAAAGGCATTATTAAACTTTTTTTGCTAGTTATCTTTAACCAGTTCAGAAAAGATTTACTAGATAATTTGAAAGTAGAGAAAAAGATGGCACATAGAAAGCAAGTAAGGGTTTCTACTGGGAATATAGACAATTCAAAAAAAGGGGGCAAAGGGAAGACAACTGGGAAACGGAAAAGGGATAATGAAGAAGAAAAAATGACTGAACGAAATGTTGTGGAGGAAGGACCAGTTTGTGAAAATTTAGAAATTGACTTAATAACTGATACAGAATATACACCAACCGAACCCGAACCTGGCCCATCAAATGAAACATCTGAAGAAACAGCATTAAACAATATTGAAACGGAAGAAATTAGTGATTTTTGTTTAAAATGCCAAGCAATTAAAAAAGAAAGGGACTGGATCCAGTGTGATAGTTGTGATACATGGCTACACAGGAGTTGTGCAGGTTTAAAGAACTTGAGGAAGTGGAAAAAATATCAGAGAAAAGGATCTACATTTTACTGTGAAAACTGCTTATAACATGGATTATTAACCCTTTCCCTCATATAGACGCTTTCTGACGCCTCTGCACCAGACGGCCCTTTAAAAACTGTGACAAAAGAAGAAATTGTTCAAAATCAGCAATTGCTTCTTTTACCACAATGTTTTTTACTTTATCCATTCAATTATAGAAAT
Organism: Serripes groenlandicus; assembly: GCA_031761405.1. Classification (NCBI taxonomy): domain Eukaryota; kingdom Metazoa; phylum Mollusca; class Bivalvia; order Cardiida; family Cardiidae; genus Serripes; species Serripes groenlandicus. The sequence goes on along the minus strand of JASEVX010000006.1, from coordinate 57,047,508 downwards.
TTTCTCTTTTTTGACAAAATATGTTCAAATTCGTCTGCTGCAATATTGTCGTATAAGGGAAAGGGTTAACCCTTTCCAACATACACCAAACATACAGCAGGTGATTTTGAAAATTTGATCACATATTGGCAAAAATATGGTTAATAATCTCTAAAAATTTAAACATATTAAGTGCATGTATCATTATCAGCAATTTCTTCTTTTACCAGAATATTTCCTAAAGGATGCATCTATTTGTGGGAAAGGATTAATATGATTGTCTTGAAGTTATTATTTAACACTTTCCCACTTTCCCTCATAGAAATTTCTCCTTTTGCCACAATGTTTAGCAATTTCTGTCATAAGTTATCCATTCAATTATTCAAAGTTGTCTGCTGCAGAATTGTCAAATGAGGGAAAGGGTTACAACTCAAATAGTCATGTACACTGATGCTATAGCATTGGATCTTTGGTTACATCAGATGTATTATATTTTTAATATAGATCTATATCACAGGGATCAGCATATATACATACAATACTATAAAAAAGAGTAAATTAAAATAAATATTGAATAGGATTACAATTCTACCCTATAAATATACTATCATAATTATATAGTTTATATATTTCTATGTAGAACTATTGAATACAATTACAAGAAGTTGAACATTTTGAGAGTGAATTAAAAAAAACACTTTTCCTCATACAGATGGTTTCTGAAGTATCTGCAGCTGACAACTGTTGGAAACATTCTGGCAAAAGGAGAAATTGCTCATAATGAGCAGTTACCCCATTTACCACAATATTTTCAACAACTCTACCCTATAAAAATACTTTCATTTATATATATAGTTTCCATAATGCTTCCTATACTTTTTTCAAAGTCATCTGCTGGAAATATGTTGTATCATTCTGCAAAAAGCAGTGTTTTCAATAAATTATATATACAGTATATGCTTTCATTTATAGAGATTTTTTTTGATGTTGAGATAAAATGTTGATTTATGTTGCAATATTTGCAAAAATTAGTCTAACTGACATGTGTACATACATTTATTATTTTATATATTTCTATGTAGATAAACAATTAAAAAAACACCTTTCCCTCATACAGATGGTTTCAGAGGCATCTGCAGCTGACAACTGTTGGAAACATTCTGGCAAAAGGTGAAATTGCTCATAATGAGCAGTTACCCCATTTGCCTCAATATTTTCAACAACTCTATCCTATAAATATACTTTCATTTATATATATAGTTCCCATATTGCTTCCTATATTTTTTCAAAGTCATCTCCTGGAGATATGTTGTATGCGGGAAAGGCATACTGAGATTATTGAAAGAATATTTCCTTTATTTTATGATTATTCCCAGATTGTGGAAGTGACCTAGCTACCACAAACCTATATATTTGTCCCTCAAATTAATTAAGTAATTAGGTTGAATTTCACACAGCTGTACACAAAATATCGTTGGCCCATTACTTTGTGCCTGGAAAGGTCATGAAAGAATCTTATCCCAGGGATTGGACTCACAACTCACAATATTTGGTTCCAGAGCATTCATTGTATTTTATTACTAATCACCTAATTTGTTTAGATTTCAGAAGAACATCCATATTATGTCAGAGCAAAAATTGTATGGTTCAATGACATTACTAAACTATTTTATATATACAGCTCAAGAGAAAGAAACAGAGGGGAGGGGGATGGAGAGACAAATAGATAGAGAAAGAGTGGGATAGTAGAATGCAGTGAGGGAGAGAGATAAATGATAGAAGAGGGCAGGGAAGCACAGGGATTCAATATTACCGTACAGGAAGTTGCACTATCAAAAATAGGCAGGTTTTTATGCCCCCGGAATCTCCGATTCGGTGGGCATCTAGTTTTTGGCCTGTCTGCACGTCTGTCTGCACGTCTGTGTGCACGAAAAATACTTTAACCTTGACCACTACTCTTTAACCATAACAGGTACGGCTACCATATTTCACATGTGTATTCCTTGTGACATGACCTTTCTGTCAGTACCAACATTTTTGACCTGGCGACCTTGACCTTTGACCTAGATGTTGCCATTCGGGGGCATCAGTGTTTCACAAACACATCTTGTTTTTATAGTATTTTATATATATGCTAATGTTGAATCCCTGTGTAGTGAGGGAGAGAGGGGAAGGGAGAAAGAGATAGATAGAAACAGGGACGGGGAGAAAATACAGAAAGAGTAGAGGAGGGATTTTTATGCTAATGTTGAATCCCTGTGGATTGAGAGGGAAAGGGGAAGGGACAAACAGATAGATAACATCCTATATGGTAATGTAGAACCCCTGTGATCTATAGTGTCATTAAACAAGAGGGCCATGATGGCCCTGGATCGCTCACCTTAATTATACAATGTACTGCAATGCAAAACACATCAAGGCTTATTCTGAATGCAACCTCCACAGTGTTAACAATATTTTCCTTCATTTGGCCTAGTAATCTATAATTTTTTTACCTGATTTGACCCATATTCCAACATGGACTAGATATCATCAACACAACATTCTGACAAAGTTTCAACTTGCTCAAAGTAAAAATGCAGCCTCCAGAGTTTGAACAATCTTTTCCTTTATTGACCTAGTTTCTGATCTAATATCACCCATATTCATACATGACCTAGATATAATTCAGACAATCATTGTGACCAAATTCCAAGGTGGTGAAGCATGACCCATATTCGAACTTGGCCTAGATATCATTCACCTCAACATTCTGAACAAATTTCAAGCTGCTGAAGCATCCAAAGTGTTAACAAGATTATCCTTCAATTTGGCCTAGTGACCTACTTTTTGACCCCACATAACCCATATTCGAACTTGACCTAGATACTTTTAAGACAAACATTCTGACAAAATGCTGAAGCAAAAATTGCGGCCTCTGGAGTGTTAACAAGATTGTCCTTCAATTTGACCTAGTGACCTACTTTTTGACCCGACATGATCCATGTTCGAAATTGACCTACATATCATGAAGACAAACCTTCTGAAAAACGTTCAACATACTCAAATTGAAAATGTGCCCTCAACAGTGTTAACAAGATTTCCCTCCAATTCGACCTAGTGACCTAGTTTTTGACCTCATATGGCCCAGTTTCGAACGTGTCAAGATTTTATGGAGATGAACATTCTGATATACTTTCATGAACATTGGATGCAAAATGTAGCCAGTAGAGTGTTAACAAGCTCTAATGTTGACGACGCACGACGGACGACGCACGACGCACGACGCACGACACACGACGCACGCCGGACAAAATGTGATCACAATAGCTCACCTTGCACTTCGTGCATAGGTGAGGTAATAAAGAAACAATATCCATTCAATCTATTTCTAATATAGAACTATATTGTCATTATATATATAGAAAATAAATCTATTAAATAATCTTACTTACCATGTCACAATTGCCATCGTTTGGATTATAATCGTATAAGATTATAAATAATATAATATTCGCTCATTGCAAGACTTCAAAATATATACCGCCCACTTATGTTGTTTACATGTACCGGTTTCCGTTCAGTAAAAGTAAATAGGGAACCATATAAATTATTTCGTGGACTGGTTTCCGTTCGTGTACTTACCTATATATAAAACCGGGAACCAATAGAATTTCACCAGAAAGGACTTCCGGGTCACCAATTTGAATGGCTGTCTTCATCCGAGCGAAAGTAACCGCTGCAGAAAATTACCGATAGCATCGATTAAGGTTGTTACAAAAAAAAATAGCCGGATGTAAGTGTTATAGAATATTATTATGCATATGCATACGTTGATTTTGTTCTATGAAACCTTACATTTGTTGCATTTCACTGATAGACATATCTGATAAATACAGAGTCACATCGCCTACGAGAGAAAACATTTGCATGATCCGTCTCTCGTATCTTGATAAATAGAAAAGTTGTTACCATATTAGTGTGTATATAGCTGAAAGCAATCAATTCCACGTCGATTAATATATTATTTTTAAAAATCGGTCCAAAATTGACTTTGTTATAACCATTTAACAAACGGCATATGTAAAAAAATCACTTCATTTGTCCTGGAAGTAAAATACCTTTATAATGTTATTATTATAAAAAATTTTTTTTTTTCTAAAACCAATTTATTGATGATAATATGTTTTAGGGTCTTGTGCGCCGGGCACCTGTGGTCTAGCCGAGGCAACCTGTCCATACCAACTGTTACAAACGTTTTCCGCCGGAAATCTGGAGTCGGCGGACGGAACTAACAACTGTACAAACGTCACGATCAACATGTGCAGTGACAGAACACGGATGATACAAACATACGATCCTGCATGTGACAGCTCCGTGAAAATTGCAAGTAAGGTTCTCAATCAGCCCCAACTCGGTTAGTTCTAAAAATAGATATCGGTGAATAAAAACGCGAAACTTGATTTTAGCGAAGTAGTTCCGGATGTACTCCATTCCCGTATTTAGGTCAGATGGAAGCAATTCATTTTAGATAGGCGACAATTGTAGCATTATGGGTTATGGTTCTTTCCCAACATCTAAATGAAGCCACAAACCTGTATTAAATCAAAGCCCTTTCTTATATCTACCATTACAGCACCAGAACTCAGGGCTCATCCCACCATTTTATTTTAGCTATGACGTCAAATGATAGGTCACCCTTATCCTGCAATTGAATTTCACTTTAAATTTCAGAAACTTCTGGATGTCCCGAAAATCACTCTCAATGCAGTCAAAAGCAAACCAGGGTTTGGTTACAAATCACTCACAGGATAATATAGTTTTCAAAAAAAGAATTCAACTTTCATCAAAATCATTATTGTCCAATGGGTGACAATTGCAGTCTTGCATTTCCTGGACAAAATTGTCTGCCCGGCAAGCCGATCCGATTTACTTCCCTTTGACCTAAAATGTAATCGCATGACACAACCGGAAACCGAATCACTTCTCGTATTTTGGTTATATTCCATGGACGACGTCCGAGGTTTACGAGTTTAAACGAAACGTTTCGATTGTAAGGTTCTGTTATAACCCTTTTAGTTTCATTACGATTCCACTGTTTTTAACGTAACTTGTATATTCTAGAAACTTTTAGTATACAAAACAAAAGGGAGTAGAGATTTCCAATACTGAAACATTAATGGACATCCACATATGAGCAAAATCATTGTAAATACATATGTGAGCTGCGTGGAATGATTTAGTTTTTGTTTTCTGTGCGAACAGTGAAGACCGATGCGAGTCTGTGTATCCTCATCAAAGCCTTCACAGTCCGTGTTCATGAATACCCCTTTTCCACATACAGCAAAATATGCAGCAGACGACTTTGAAAATGTGTAATAAAAAATATTGAACATCTCTATACTTGTAGGTATAATTACTGCACAAAGTTGAAAACATTGTGGCAAAAGGAGAAATTGCTCGTTTTGAGCAATGTCTCCTTTTGTCACGATGTTTTCAAAAATTGTCTGCCCCAGCTGCGTCAAAATGCGTGTATAAGTGGAAAAGGGATACTTTTCCAAGATTCAAATGTTGACAAAATAGAAACCAGGCTCCACTGGGTCCAATTCCAGCAACCTAACTTAGCGCTAAGTAATACTTAAATATTTAAAAGCATATGTTTCATCATTTTTGTTTCCCTAATAAAGATTTCCCCAAAAAACTTGTTAGTTAACAAGTATTGTTAGTCAGCAAGGTAACTATTTATATCAATTTAGTCATTCACTTAAATAGATCTCCCCAAGCATGTTGTACATCATTTTAGGGAAACAAAATAACTTTAACTGATACCTAACAGGAGTGTCAACAAGTCCATAAAGTTACCCAAAGCCTGATATGTTATCCATTCTGGTTTTAGGTGGTGGTATTTCCATTTGCCTGCTAGATCTGACAAACGATTCAACAGGAGTTACCTACCTTCATGTATGGAACAACGATACATCACTGGCTCCTGGAGTGAACAGAATAAATTGTTATGTGAGCTTTTAATTAACCTTTTCAAATATATATTAACCAAATATGCAGGAAACGACTATGTAAACATATATGTACAACTTTATAAAGAAAGTATTTTTATTGCTAGAATTTTTTCAAAAGTCGTCTGTTGCAGAGGCGTCTAAATGCGTCTACATGTTGGAAAGGGATATATTGTCTTGACCTGTAAACATTACTCTAGAACCTAAGCGCCATTCTTAATAGGTACACATTGTTTAAAGCATCACGTACTATCGGTATAATGCATTTACGTCCAGTGTAGATCAACATCTGTCATTTAGACATATAATGGTTCGGATAACTTCTGGCAAACGATGTCCGTTTGCACCAGATTGCACTGGTGCGTAGGCAAATGGACATCATTATATTTCATTTTTGATAAATACTCTGAATATGTCTGAAATAAAGCCGCAATGCTAGCTAGTATGATCAGACACATATTTAACAGACACAAAAACCAGAACATTTCTTTTCTGGCTGTCCGAATTAAGAAGTCTTCTAAGAAATATTACGCAAATCAAAGTCCCGAAAACACATACACTCCTATTATCCGAAAACATTTACTAATCTAGAAGAATTTTGAAGGGAAACATTAGATTACTGATATGCCGTTATACATGTTCTTGCAATAGCACTGTGTTAACGGTTAACGGTATCGAATCCATTAAACAAACTTCAGCTATTATCATGATTTTAGGTGAATTTCCATTTCTTGATTCACTATCGCTATCCGAAGTTATCCGATGTTGAACGCACCTTTAAAGGTGCTGAACTCCAGACCGAGATAAAACATTTAAAATGTTGAAACTTCTGCAAATATTGCTAATAATGACAACAAAGTAGGTAATAAATAGTTAATTCTAACACTATTGACAATTTTTCTTCTATACACAAAGAAAGATTTGAGGGTGATCTAAATGCAGTATATCACTCTAAATTTCCGGAACTATTTTTGGCTGTTGAAATTCCCTCCCGCGTATTTTTCATACAATGTTTCTTATAGCGCATGCGCTTCTACGTTGGGCTTGACATTTTATGAATGAAGTCACGAGCTTTTGTTGTAAATGCCGTTTGGAAATTTGAATTGTAACGGTGACATAACTGTTTTAAATGACGTCATTCACGTGCTTTATCAACATTGTTGACGTGGTCGAAAACGTTGTGTAAGACTGAGACATTAACAAATTGCCCATGATGAGTTTAAGAACAATTGAAAAAGGTATAATAAAAATAAAATGTTCATAGACTGTTAATAAAACTGATTTCAAAATGTTTTGTTAGTTGAAAAAAATCGAATATTTCCAAAACAAATACAATGGGGAGTAAAGATAGAATAGCCTACACATAATTTTATCAAGGAAAACAACGTCATGTCAAAACCTAGTTCCCCCTTAATGTGTATCCCTTTAAGTTATAAACAAGTGTTAGAATTGAAATAGATTTCATTTTGAGTCATATACCGGCTCTTATATCACGATGTGTCGTTCAGGTTTGTATAAATTAATCACTCAGGCCATTCGGCCTTCGTGATTAATTACTACACACCTGAACTCCCATCGTGATATACGAGTCGGTATATCACTCTAAATGAAAAATCTATTTCCTAATCAAAGTACTGAAAGTATTGCTGGAAGGTGATTTTAGATGATATAAGCTAGGTGCAGATGGGATAATGAAATGTATGCAAGGTATGAACAGATCATGGCTACGATATGTGGATAAGAACAAAGGGGAGCGAATATGAGTATTTAAAACTTCTTTGTTTTGCTACAGTTTCAGAATGGGTAAAATTGTATAAAAAAAATAACTATAATCAATAAAAATCAAAACAAACACTTGTTGTTTAATTTATACTTATATACTATATACTTTCGGAAGTAAGCCTTCATCAGTAGAATACAATAAAAAAAAATCAAAATTGTTGACAACTAGACATAATAAAATATATTTACATAAGTAAGCAAAAACTGCCAAGAACAGAGGAGTATTGCATCCATACAATTCATTTATAAATTGCATTGAAAACAGACAAAAAATTGTAAATAAAATAGAAAGCATATTATCAAATATAAACGAAGAAATGCACTGAAAAGAAATGCATTCCAACAATGAATAAAACATAGATATATAAAAAAATTGATCACTGGCTAAATCCTATATGACTTTGAACCAATATCAGTGGAATTGCAAGAAGGACTACAATGAAAAGCGACAACTTTACTAGATAATGTAAATTACGAATTAGAATAACTTTCCAGTTTGAATGAATACGTCCCTATCAGGGGTATGACATTAATGGAACTTTTCTTGGCCCGGGGTTACACAATATAACATTATAATAAATACTAGACATTTCACCGATATGAATTCACATAAGTCACTCTCTAAATGTTTATCAAACATCTGACCTTACTAAACGTTCAGCAAAACCTCGAATACGCAAGAAATTATTTTAGATTAAAAACTTTCCTAGACAAAAATCAGAGACCTATTTTAGGTCTCTGATAGAATGTAGGTCTTCAAAAACTATTGACCTATTTTTTTATCTGTATATAATCGTTGATTTAACTCGATAGAAACTCCAATTAGTTGATTGATTGATTGATTGTTAGGTGATTTACGCCGCTTTCAGCAACATTTCAGATATAACTATACACATGCATAAACACATTTTACTTGATTACTTAAGGATGCATGGAATTTGGAAATAGTGAGGAGAAAGAAATGAAAACAGACGAGAAATGACATATACAAAATATGCAGATAAAAATGTTTGTTAGAGTAAGGCTGGATAAAGGTTTCACATAAGAAAAGTCGAATGTATATGGGTTGATGGTACAAATTGACAAACGCATGAATGAGTACATAAATGAACAACATAATCGATCAATAAATATACAAATAAATCAATAAATCAATCAATCAATCTGGTTGATCAAATTTAATATCAACAAAATGGAAAACCAAATAAAAAAGCAACAACAAGACATTGAAAAAAAATACAAAAAATAGTGTAATGTTGACAGTTTCATGTGAACCAATTGAGTAGTTTTGCAGTTATTGTCCAGTCTAGAAAGTTGCAGAAAGTTGTTGAAAATGTTACTGATACAGAAAAGAATATGTAAAAAGATCCATTTATTATTCTTATGTGTGCGAATCCGACAGACATGAACAATATCTTAATTTATAAAATGAGTATCTTTTTCTTTTCGCTAAATTGACACACAGATGAACGGAATGCAGGAAGAAGCTAGTATTGTATTTATGCTCTGTATGAACAGTGTACCGCTCTCTGTACTTCTTCAGTGAGAATCAGTTATATAATCGGGATAGTAATTGCAGACGATTACCTCATAACCGTTTATAAGATCTGATAATTGTACAGTCTAACTTACCCTTGTTCTCAAAGATCAACATCAGAGGCCGGCAAATTAAGAAATATATAGACAAAACTATGGAAAATCTCTGTCATTGAAAGTGTATTGAAATAAAGTGGCAAGCATTGTTACAATGGTTTCAAAAGTATTCTGCTTAAGATCCACATAAAACAGAAACGCAGATAAAATCGCATCTACATTCCTGGTCAAAGTGCGGAAAAATCAAAATGCTATAATAAAATAGCTGTATAAAAGTGTGGTATCTCCTTTTGGGAGAGGGTTGACACAATTTGTAAAAAGGAGGAATAAGTCGTTTTGAGTAATTGTTATGTTTTCTAGAAAAGTTTTCAAAATGTATCCCTTTCATTTGTGTCGTATTCTATCATGTAAAGGGTTAAACACTGAGAGTTCATTCATGAAAACTTACGAAATCTGTTATGTCAAAGTGTTCTTCTGAGTTTATCAGTTTTCTGTGTATATACATAATGATATTATAAAACTTTGTTAAATGTGACTGGGTGACATGTCTACAGTGTGATAATAGTCAATGAAATCAAAAGTATTTGTACATATTGACAACAATCTAGTCCACATTTAAATTACGATTTGATTTCATTCATTGGAAAGGCGGATGGATCTGTGTGAACTTGTATTAATTCGACGACACGGTCAGTCCTCGAATTGAACTACTGTGTATCGGTGTTGTTAACAAAAGCGTGGGGCGTAGGAATATACATACTATAATATTTACTGCAGAAACATTTGTATTTCTTATTTTTTTTTTATTTCAAAATACATTTTCAGTTTGAAAATAAAGTGTCCAAACTATATTTTTCATTCAACTGATTGTACATGCAAAGACAATTAGGTAGATTTTACTTTGAATCTATCGCACTATATTGATAGGCGTGTGTATAAAAACGTTCCTATAGAAATATAGGGCATATTCCATTAGAGTCACAGGGAAACGGCAAAGGAAGGAGATTATTACAAAATTATCACCTTCCAAAAAATATAGAAATATATGTTATAGGGAATATTCCATTAGGGTCACAGGGCAACGGCAAAGGAAGGAGATTATTACATACTTATCACCTTCCAAAAACTATAGAAATAGATGTTATAGGGCATATAACATTAGGGTCACAGGGCAACGGCAAACGAAGGAGATTATTACATAATAATCACCTTCCAAAAACTATTTTGGCAGTAAATCTTTGAACAGTTTTAAAACGTTGACTCTACTATCAATCATCTGGAGTTCAGCACCTTTAACGTGACATGTCAGTAATGTTGAAATATCCAAATGTTCCAAAGAAAGATAGCTATAGCTTAATACTTGTTCATTCATGACAGGTATTACCCGCCTCGTTGAGGAAGTGTCAGGGACGGTTGACCAGGGTTTGATGAACGGTCGGTTCATACCCAACACCTTAAAGATGGAAGTGGTGGAATCCCCTTTGAGGCACTCAGTGTTGCGTAAATAGCATTACGGCTCGTGCTTTGGTATCATAATGCATAACTCAGTGTTGTGTAAATAGCATTACGGCTGGTGCTTTGGTATCACAATACATAACTCAGTGTTGCTTAAATAGCATTACGACTGGTGCTTTGGTATCACAATACATAACTCAGTGTTGCGTAAATAGCATTACGACTGGTGCTTTGGTATCACAATACATAACTCAGTGTTGCGTAAATAGCATTACGACTGGTGCTTTGGTATCACAATACATAACTCAGTGGTAATTTACCAAGGAAATGTCGTTATATAGCTGAAATGCCGATGGAAACGGTTCAAAACACCATTCTAAAATCATTTACATATGTATTCTTCATGCAACTAAACGGATATAGCTTACATGTTGGTGGAATGAATGAAAAGACATAACAATACACTTTTCATTCATTTTATGAAATCGGATACTTGCAGGCATTTACACAAAGTGGGGACACATTTACTGGTACTCTGTACCCTAGTTCCTGTACAGTTGACCAAACCGACACAGATGTTACTGCGCGGGGAATCAAAGTTTACTATAATACAATAGCAAGTATGTCTTCCTGTCCGAGGTTTTATGTAGGAAAGCTTCATCGGGACAAAATCATCTTATTTAATTATACACGGTGTATGCTTAGTGTATATCACATATTCTTTTTAAAGCATTGTCTTCTCTGTGGATAGAGGTATATATTAATGATTCCTGAAACAGAAAATCAATAGGAGGCGAAAAGTGTCTGTCCGGGTTAGCCTGCGTGGCATGCTTAGGCTGATCTGGGTCGATACTTTACGCAGAGTCCACAATGTTGGTTTTCTCGCGGGACGGCTCATATCACATATTCTTTTTAAAACATTGTCTTCTCTGTCTGGCTTTTGAACCCGTTCTGACATACAACGACATTTTTACGCATTTGTAGTAGAGAGCATTTGATAAGTAACTACTCCTTATGACACAATGTTTTCAACCCTATTCGATAAATAAACGTTAACTTACTTTTAAAGTGTCTACTGATGATGTGTTATATGTGGGACGTGGTTACTTCGAATTGATCATGTACATCTAGTGACAACAATCTCGAAATGTAGCATCAGTAATAGCCTGATCATATATAGTCAATCGACGATACAACACATCCGTCTTTATATAACCTCCACATAGAAACATATGCCAAAACAGCTATTCGTAATGGTCATGTACACCGGAAATATAAAACCACGAGACACACACGTCAAGGGAGAGTGTTCTTCAATAATGTACATAATTCACTAAGCAGTTACTGTTCGTTACGGACTGTTTTGTAACTGTCAATAATTTCCCTCATATGATTGGTGAATGCGACTCAAAGACATGTCTATTGAAATACTGTTAATGAAAAAGATGAATGTACATTGAACCCTATATATCTAAAATGTTGATTTTTTTTAATTATGATATGCTATTTGATACAAATCGTTACTACATGTACTTAAGTACTATTATTTGGATATGTTGTTCCTGGGGTTATGAGCTAGAACCCAAGATCGGTCAACATTCTTTAAGATGTTTGACAACAATTTATATGAAAAAGCAGCCAGTTGCTGTGTGGTGTACTTGTGTTCGAAAGCCAGGAAACATATTCGTAAGTGAACTGGCTTCCGTGACATGACTAACAATTGTTGAAAGCGATGTTAAACCAATCAATCAAACAATCGTTGAATATTTCTTGTCGTTATACTTATTTTTCCAAATGTATGCCTAGTGAGGATGAAAGTAGACCTATACACAGGAATAATATTTCTTCTGTTGTATTTCAGAGACCTGTCGTAAGTATGAATTAAGTTACAATAAATGTCAAAGGACATTCACGTCTTTCTCACAATGGCCTTTCTTAAACAATTCCGACTTGCATACTCATGTTGATGCATCTGCATTAGACAACCTTTGAAAACTCTGATAAAAGAAACATCGTTGAAAGTGGTCCACAGACGGTTTATTTTGTGGCTGTAATTATTGGCGCTCTGGTGCTACTCTTTATCATACTATTAGTTATCTGTATATCGGTCAAAACAAAGTGTCGATGCTGTAGAAATCTATTGTACAAGAAGAAGAAGGTCGGGCATGTAGACAGCTGCTTGTCAATGTCTCCGGAGGACGGCCTCGACGAATACGCCAGTTCCGCACGCAAGGGTGCAATTGATGGGATGTTTAAAGCACGGAAACCTATAAAAATTGGACCAATCATCGCGCCGTATTTACGCCCCCCGCCCAAAGTGGAGTTACTGTACGACATAGAACCACCCTGTCCATCCAGCAGTAAACTTGTCTTCAACATGAGTCAAGTCAGTTTAAAATGTAAATAAAAAGACCTTGCAATCTCGAATTCAAACAACGTAACCCTTTCGCTGCTACAGGCAATTAAAGGCTTTTGCAAACAATGCAGATTAAGGTGAGACAGCTCATAACGAGCTGTCTCTCCTGAAATATGCATTGTTTGCCACTTTTCCATTAAATATTACCAAATTTCCTGTTGGACGAAAAATGGAGTGGTCAACGTACTCAACGTACTTGCAGTACACATCTGAAGACTTTGATGTAAGAGAAGAGTATTGCTCATAACGAGCTGTCTCAATGTACTCAACGTACTCAACGTACTTGCAGTACATATCTGAAGGCTTTGATGTAAGAGAAGAGTATTGCTCATAACGAGCTGTCTCAATGTACTCAACGTACTCAACGTACTTGCAGTACATATCTGAAGGCTTTGATGTAAGAGAAGAGTATTGCTCATAACGAGCTGTCTCAATGTACTCAACGTACTCAACGTACTTGCAGTACATATCTGAAGGCTTTGATGTAAGAGAAGAGTATTGCTCATAACGCGCTGTCTCAATGTACTCAACGTACTCAACGTACTTGCAGTACATATCTGAAGGCTTTGATGTAAGAGAAGAGTATTGCTCATAACGAGCTGTCTCAATGTACTCAACGTACTCAACGTACTTGCAGTACATATCTGAAGGCTTTGATGTAAGAGAAGAGTATTGCTCATAACGAGCTGTCTCAATGTACTCAACGTACTCAACGTACTTGCAGTACATATCTGAAGGCTTTGATGTAAGAGAAGAGTATTGCTCATAACGAGCTGTCTCAATGTACTCAACGTTCTCAACGTACTTGCAGTACACATCTGAAGGCTTTGATGTAAGAGAAGAGTATTGCTCATAACGAGCTGTCTCAATGTAATCAACGTTCTCAACGTACTTGCAGTACACATCTGAAGGCTTTGATGTAAGAGAAGAGTATTGCTCATAACGAACGATTCACCTTTTTCAAAAACTAGGTTTAACTCCGGTCTAGTTTTCATATATACATGTTTTCCCACGAAGATTTCAAAACTCGAAAAATATTGCATATCAGATCATTTGCTAGTTGAATTGTTTTGGGTCCGGATGGATATAATATCGGATGTTTTTGCATCCATTTGCTGAGATAAACAATTTCACGAACCTCAGGAGAAAATACTAGAATCAAAATTATGGTTTGAAAAAGGATGATTTTTGTGCTGTGCGATACCCGACTTTAAACCCCTTCCCGCGTACAATAAATCTGCAGCACACGTTTTAAATCCTTTCCCACGTATAACAAATCTGCAGCAGACGACTTTAAACCCTGTCCCGTATACAACAAATATGCAGCAGACGACTTTTAACCCTTTCCCGCGTACAACACATCTGCAGCTGACGACTTTTAACCATTTCCCGCGTACAACAAATCTGCAGCAGACGACTTGAAACCCTTTCCCACATATAAGAAATCTGCAGTAGACGGCTTTAAACCCTTTCCCGTGTACAACAAATCTGCAGTAGACGACTTAAACCCTTTCCCGTATACAACAAATATGCAGCAGACGACTTAAACCCTTTCCCGTATACAACAAATCTGCAGCAGACGACTTTAAACCCTTTCCCGTGTACAACAAATCTGCAGCAGACGACTTTAAACCCTTTACCACATACAACAAATCTGCAGCAGACGACTTAAACCCTTTCCCGTATACAACAAATCTGCAGCAGTCGACTTTAAACCCTTTCCCGTGTACAACAAATCTGCAGCAGACGACTTTAAACCCTTTACCACATACAACACATCTGCAGCAGACGACTTCGAACCCTTTCCCGTATACAACAAATCTGCAGCAGACGACTTGAAACCCTTTCCCGTATACAACAAATCTGCAGCAGACGACTTTAAACCCTTTTCCACGTACAACAAATCTGCAGCAAACGACTTTAAACCCTTTCCCGTATACAACAAATCTGCAGCAGACGACTTTAAACCCTTTTCCGTATACAACAAATCTGCAGCAGACGACTTCGAACCCTTTCCCACATATAAGAAATTTGCAGTAGACGACTTTAAACCCTTTCCCGCGTACAACAAATCTGCAGCAGACGACTTGAAACCCTTTCCCGCGTACAACAAATATGCAGCAGACAATTTTGAGTACGTGAAGAAATAATTTTAATACATTGTGACAAAAAGAAAAATTGCTCGTTTTGAGCAAGTTCACATATTGTCACAATGTTTTCAAAAGTCGTCTGCTGTAGATGCGTCAACATGCGTCTATAGGTGGTAAAATATCAAATGTAAAAAAGGGGGAATGGTATCGGTTGTTGGTATTTGACAGAATAAGGGTTAATGTATTTGAAATGATACTGCACATATACCATTCCAAGAAAAGTGGTGAAGCATTACTGTGATAGTGTAAATAATATATTTCATTTTAATAATGCATTCATTTTTCGAATAAGTGTAAACCATGTAACGAAAAACGATAACCAAACTGTTACAGGCTGCATTGTCTGATCGTTTACCAAATGAAAACAGTGAAAATGCTACGGATATAGGGTGCTATACATGCTTGCAACATTATGTAGAATAGATCCTAAGTTTATTTTGCTATGTATTTGTTTGTTTCGTTAGCTTGTGTGGATCGTTTCTCAAAATATAATAAAATTGTACCAGTTCATCAGCGTACGAATAAATAATTTGTTATTCTTTAACAAAACGTTATAGAATTGGAGTTTAAGATTATAAAACAGAAATTCAATATATGACTACTATGTTTAATAATTGTATGCATATGTTTAAAATGTTATATTGCCTAAGTGAGAACAATTCCTTATGTAACCGGACTAGTTGTCCTGTATCTACGTCTTGAACATTTAAGCCTCAAACAATATGTAAACGGTCGTTTAATATGAAATGAATCGAGATAGTTACGCGACGAAAATATGATATGGTATAATGTGTCTTTAGTATTATGCAGTGATTCCCATAAAGTTGAACCGCTTAAAGTTGTATTACTCTTTCAAAGAAAAACATGTCTATTCGTACATGTTCTTTTAGTTTTTCAAATAATTATTTTCTGTGTAAATGACCCTGCAATTAAAGATCACCTGTAAACAAAGACCAGATTGATCACTTCCTATGATTGGTCTGTAAATACAGGTTTAAACACAGGTTTGACAGTAAATATTCATGTCGATGGATCCCCCTTTTCCTTAAAGAGTTGAATCTCATGGTAAACGTTAAATACTTTTTAAAATGAATAGCTTTTTTCGGAAAATTTAGACAATATATTAATGTAAAAAGTTCACGTTATTCTGAATCAACCCTCGTACTATACGGTAAATGACTTTTTAGGAGGTCTCTAGAGATATGACGCCGAAAGTTGTTGTCGGAATATAGGCATATAAATTAGCCTTACTTGTAACAAGTACACGTGTAGCAGTGTAGAAGTGATACATGTTTATTTATGCGAATGATAAAAAGCTATAAAGTTTATAGGCATTACATATGTGTGTGGTGAAGGTGTAAATATGTAAAACAGGCGCTGTAAATATTCAACTGTCCTTATTGTAATTGTCTATACAATCTAACTACTTGACTATTTCTGAAATAAACGTTTATACATTTATGCATAGTAGTATAACATATTTATTATTGTTAATATCAATCATGTCTACCACTCAAAAATATCTGGAAACATCCGAAATAAATGTTTAAACCCTGTATACATGTTTGCCTTCATTACTGTAGTTACACGCCAAACACTGAAACAAGTTACCACCTTATTCACTGATAAATGAGGTACCGTCCCACAACACCTTTAGTGCTTTGATCATACTTCTGTTTTATCATAAACGTGAAGAGCCAATGTAAATAACGACTTAGCCTCTTATAAGTCGCCTGCATTGAAAAATCTTTGTTATAGTTACTCTAAATCTAAAAAATATCAGAACTTATTATTTGAATGAAGCAGTTGACATTGTTGGAAAATGAGAATTTGCTCCTTCTGCTCATAATGCGTTCTGTATTTGTGAAACGTTTTACTGATCGGTTCTCACTTCAAACGCAGGGGAAAATAAGAGGCTTTATTTTAACTCTATGTTTGTGTTTTCCCCGAATAGATTCATGGTTGTCAAACACACACTACCTATCATCATACACGCATTACTATACATCGTCTTACATATCATGCACACCATCATGAACATCATCATACCCAATATCATACACATAATGCTATTCAACGTCAAACACATAATACCCATCGTTATACACATCATACACACCATCAAGAACATCAACAAACCCCATATCATACACACAAAGCTATTCATTTGCAAGCACACACTACCTATATATCGTCATACACATCATACGCAATATCATTCACACAATGCTATGTATCGTCAAACACACAACACCTATCATCATACACGCTTTGCTATACATCGTTATACTTATCATACACATCATCATGAACAGCATCATACCCAATATCATACACACAATGCTATTCAACGTCAAACAAACAATACCTATCGTCAAACACACACTACCTATCGTCTTACACAACACTACCTATCGTGATACACGCATTGCTATACATCGTTATAAACATCGCCAAACCCAATAGCATACACACAATGCGGTCCATCGTGATACACATCATACTGATCACCATGAACATCATAATACCCTATATCATTCACACATTGCTATACATCGTCATACCTACCATACCCATCATCATGAACATTATCATACTCAATATCATACACACAATGCTGTTCGTTGTCAAACACACAATACCTATCGTCATACACGCTTTGTTTTACATCGTCATACAGATCATACCCAGCTTTATGAACATCATTAACCGATCATACCCATCATACCCATCATACCCATCATACCCATCATACCCATCATACACATCATACACATCATACACATCATACCCAGCATACACATCATACACACCATACACATCATAAACATCATACACATCATACCCATCATACACAGCATCATGAACATCATCATACCCATCATACACATCATACACATCATACACATCATACACATCATAATACCCATCATCATGAACATCATCATACCCAATATCGTACACACTATGCTATTCATCGTCAAACAAACATTATCCTTCGTCATACATATCATAAACATTATTAGGAACATCATCATACACATCATTATGCATATCATCATACACATCCTTAAGCATATCATCATACACATAATACACATCATTATGAACATCATCATGTCCAATATCGTACACACAATGTTATTCATTGTCAAACACACAATACCTATCGTCATACATACAATGCTATTCATTGTCAAACACACAATACCTATCGTCATACACACAATGCTTATCATTGTCAAACACAAAATACTTATCGTCAAACACACATTACATATCGTCATACACAAAATACCTATCCTCAAACACACAATACCTATCGTCATACACACAATGCTATTCATTGTCAAACACACCATACCTATCGTCATACACAAAATGTTATTCATTGTCAAACACAAAATATTTATCGTCAAACACACATCACATATCGTCATACACAAACTACCTATCGTCAAACACACCATACCTATCGTCAAACACACAATACCTATCGTCATGCACGTATTGCTATTCATTGTCAAACACACAATACCTATCGTCATACACACAATGCTATTCATTGTCAAACACACAATACCTATCGTCATACACACAATGCTATTCATTGTCAAATACACAATACTTATCGTCATACACACAATGCAATTCATTGTCAAACACACAATACTTATCGTCATACACAAAATGATAATCATTGTCAAACAAGCAATACTTATCATCATAAACACAATGCAATTCATTGTCAAACACACACTTCTTATCGTCATACATACAATGATATTCATTGTCAAACACACAATACGTATCGTCATACACACAATACATATCGCCATACACACAATGCTATTCATTGTCAAACACACATTACCTATCGTCATACACACACTGCTATTCATTGTCAAACACACAATACCTAACTTCATTCACAAAATGCTAATCATTGTCAAACAAGCAATACTTATCGTCATACACACAATGGTATTCATTGACAAACACACAATACCTATCGTCATACACACACTACCTATCGTCATACACACAATGTTATTCATTGTCAAACACACAATGCTATTCATTGTCAAACACACAATACCTATCGTCATACACACAATACCTATCGTCATACACACCATACCTATCGTCAAACACACCATACCTATCGTCATACATACAATGCTATTCATTGTCAAACACACAATACTTATCGTCATACACACAATGTTATTCATTGTCAAACACGCAATACCTATCGTCATACACGCAATGCTATTCATTGTCAAACACACGATACTTATCGTCAAACACACAATACCTATCGCCATACACACCATACCCTGTCGCCATACACACAATACCTATCGTTCTACACACAATGCTATTCATCGTCATACACACCATTCCTATCGTCAAACACACCATACCTATCGTCATACACACAATGCTATTCATTGTCAAACATACAATACTTATCGTCATACACATATTGCTATTCATCGTCATACACACCATACCTATCGTCAAACACACCATACCTATCGTCATACACACAATGCTATTCATTGTCAGACACACAGTACTTATCGTCATACGCAAAATATATATCGCCATACACACCATATCTATCGCCATACACACAATACCTATCGTCATACACACAATACCTATCGCCATACACACAATACCTATCGTCATACACACAATGCTATTTATTGACAAAAACACAATACTTATCGTCATACACACACTACCTATTGCCATACACACCATACCTATCGCCATACACACAATGTTATTCATTGTCAAACCATCAATATCTATCGTCAAACACAAAATACTTATCGTCAAACACACATTACATATCGTCATAAACAAAATACCTATCCTCACACACACAATACCTATCGTCATACACACAATGCTATTCATTGTCAAACACACCATACCTATCGTCATACACAAAATGTTATTCATTGTCAAACTCAAAATATTTATCGTCAAACACACATCACATATCGTCATACACAAACTACCTATCGTCAAACACACCATACCTATCATCAAACACACAATACCTATCGTCATGCACGTATTGCTATTCATTGTCAAACACACAATACCTATCGTCATACACACAATGCTATTCATTGTCAAACACACAATACCTATCGTCATACACACAATGCTATTCATTGTCAAACACACAATACTTATCGTCATACACACAATGCAATTCATTGCCAAACACACAATACTTATCGTCATACACAAAATGCTAATCATTGTCAAACAAGCAATACTTATCGTCATAAACACAATGCAATTCATTGTCAAACACACACTTCTTATCGTCATACATACAATGATATTCATTGTCAAACACACAATACGTATCGTCATACACACAATACATATCGCCATACACACAATGCTATTCATTGTCAAACACACATTACCTATCGTCATACACACACTGCTATTCATTGTCAAACACACAATACCTAACTTCATTCACAAAATGCTAATCATTGTCAAACAAGCAATACTTATCGTCATACACACAATGCAATTCATTGTCAAACACACAATACTTATCGTCATACACACAATGGTATTCATTGACAAACACACAATATCTATCGTCATACACACACTACCTATCGTCATACACACAATGTTATTCATTGTCAAACACACAATGCTATTCATTGTCAAACACACAATACCTATCGTCATACACACAATACCTATCGTCATACACACAATGCTATTCATTGTCAAACACACAATACTTATCGTCATACACACATTGCTATTCATCGCCATACACACCATACCTATCGTCAAACACACCATACATATCGTCATACATACAATGCTATTCATTGTCAAACACACAATACTTATCGTCATACACACAATGTTATTCATTGTCAAACACACAATACCTATCGTCATACACGCAATGCTATTCATTGTCAAACACACGATACTTATCGTCAAACACACAATACCTATCGCCATACACACCATACCCTGTCGCCATACACACAATACCTATCGTTCTACACACAATGCTATTCATCGTCATACACACCATACCTATCGTCAAACACACCATACCTATCGTCATACACACAATGCTATTCATTGTCAAACACACAATACTTATCGTCATACACATATTGCTATTCATCGTCATACACACCATACCTATCGTCAAACACACCATACCTATCATCATACACACAATGCTATTCATTGTCAGACACACAGTACTTATCGTCATACACAAAATAGCTATCGCCATACACACCATATCTATCGCCATATACACAATACCTATCGTCATACACACAATACCTATCGCCATACACTCAATACCTATCGTCATACACTCAATACTATTTATTGACAAAAACACAATACTTATCGTCATACACACACTACCTATTGCCATACACACCATACATATCGCCATACACACAATGTTATTCATTGTCAAACCCTCAATATCTATCGTCAAACACAAAATACTTATCGTCAAACACACATTACATATCGTCATACACAAAATACCTATCCTCAAACACACAATACCTATCGTCATACACACAATGCTATTCATTGTCAAACACACCATACCTATAGTCATACACAAAATGTTATTCATTGTCAAACACAAAATATTTATCGCCAAACACACATCACATATCGTCATACACAAACTACCTATCGTCAAACACACCATACCTATCGTCAAACACACAATACCTATCGTCATGCACGTATTGCTATTCATTGTCAAACACACAATACCTATCGTCATACACACAAGGCTATTCATTGTCAAACACACAATACCTATCGTCATACACACAATGCTATTCATTGTCAAACACACAATACTTATCGTCATACACACAATGCAATTCATTGTCAAACACACAATACTTATCGTCATACACAAAATGCTAATCATTGTCAAACAAGCAATACTTATCGTCATAAACACAATGCAATTCATTGTCAAACACACACTTCTTATCGTCATACATACAATGATATTCATTGTCAAACACACAATACGTATCGTCATACAAGCAATACTTATCGTCATAAACACAATGCAATTCATTGTCAAACACACAATACTTATCGTCATACACACAATGCAATTCATTGTCAAACACACAATACTTATCGTCATACACAAAATGCTAATCATTGTCAAACAAGCAATACTTATCGTCATAAACACAATGCAATTCATTGTCAAACACACACTTCTTATCGTCATACACACACTGCTATTCATTGTCAAACACACAATATCTATCGTCATTCAAAAAATGCTAATCATTGTCAAACACACACTACTTATCGTCATACACACAATGGTATTCATTGTCAAACACACAATACCTATCGTCATCCACACAATGTTATTCATTGTCAAACACACAATGCTATTCATTGTCAAACACACAATACCTATCGTCATACACACAATACCTATCGTCATACACACAATGCTATTCATTGTCAAACACACAATACTTATCGTCATACACACATTGCTATTCATCGTCATACACACCATACCTATCGTCAAACACACCATACCTATCGTCATACACACAATGCTATTCATTGTCAAACACACAATACTTATCGTCATACACATATTGCTATTCATCGTCATACACACCATACCTATCAACACACCATACCTATCGTCATACACACAATGCTATTCATTGTCAGACACACAGTACGTATCGTCATACACAAAATAGCTATCGCCATACACACCATATCTATCGCCATACACACAATACCTATCGTCATACACACAATACCTATCGCCATACACACAATACCTATCGTCATACACACAATGCTATTCATTGTCAAACACACAATACTTATCGTCATACACACATTGCTATTCATCGTCATACACATCATACCTATCGTCAAACACACCATACCTATCGTCATACACACAATGCTATTCATTGTCAAACACACAATACTTATCGTCATACACACAATGTTATTCATTGTCAAACACACAATACCTATCGTCATACACGCAATGCTAATCATTGTCAAACACACAATACTTATCGTCAAACACACAATACCTATCGCCATACACACCATACCCTGTCGCCATACACACAATACCTATCGTTCTACACACAATGCTATTCATCGTCATACACACCATACCTATCGTCAAACACACCATACCTATCGTCATACACACAATCTATTCATTGTCAAACACACAATACTTATCGTCATACACATATTGCTATTCATCGTCATACACACCATACCTATCGTCAAACACACCATATATATCGCCATACACACAATACCTATCGTCATACACACAATACCTATCGCCATACACACAATACCTATCGTCATACACACAATGCTATTTATTGTCAAAAACACAATACTTATCGTCATACACATACTATCTATCGCCATACACATACTATCTATCGCCATACACACCATACCTATCGCCATACACACAATGTTATTCATTGTCAAACCCTCAATATCTATCGTCAAACACACAATACTTATCGTCAAACACATAATACCTATCGTCATACGCACAATGTTATTCATTGTCAAACACACAATACCTATCGTCATACACGCAATCCTATTCATCGTCAAACACGCAATACTTATCGTCATACACACAATACCTTTCGTCATACACACAATGTTATTCATTGTCAAACCCACAATATCTATCGTCAAAACACACAATACCTTTCGTCATACACACAATGTTATTCATTGTCAAACCCACAATATCTATCGTCAAAAAAAACAATACCTATCGTCATACACACAATGTTATTCATTGTCAAACACACAATACCTATCGTCATACACACAATGTTATTCATTGTCAAACACACAATACCTATCGTCATACACACAATGTTATTCATTGTCAAACCCACACTTTCTATCGTCAAACACACAATACTTATCGTCAAACACGCAATACGTATCGTCATACACACAATACCTATCGTTATACACGCAATGTTATTCATTGTCAAACACGCAATACTTATCGTCATACACACAATACCTATCATCATACACACAATGTTATTCATTGTTAAACACACAATATCTATCGTCAAACACACAATGCCTATCGCCATACGCACCATATATATCGTCATACACACAATACCTATCGCCATTCACAAATACATATCGTCATACACACAATGCTATTCATTGTCAAAAACACAATACTTATCGTCATACACACAATACCTATCGCCATACACACCATACCTATCGTCATATATACAATGTTATTCATTGTCAAACCCTCAATATCTATCGTCAAACACAAACAACTTATCGTCATACACTCAATGCCATTCATTGTCAAACACACACTACTTATTGTCAAACACACAATACGTATCATCATACACACAATGTAGTTCATTGTCAAACACACAATAGTTATCGTCATACACACCATACCTATCGTCATACAC
The DNA here is from genome assembly GCA_031761405.1 of Serripes groenlandicus. Taxonomy (NCBI): domain Eukaryota; kingdom Metazoa; phylum Mollusca; class Bivalvia; order Cardiida; family Cardiidae; genus Serripes; species Serripes groenlandicus. The sequence goes on along the minus strand of JASEVX010000006.1, from coordinate 57,022,574 downwards.
AGTATGTTATTCGTTGTCAAACACACAATACCTATCGTCATACACACCATACCTATCGTCATACACACAATGTTATTCATTGTCAAACACACAATATCTATCGTCAAACACACAATACTTACCGTCAAACACACAATACCTATCGCCATACACACAATGTTATTCATTGTCAAACACACAAGACTTATCGCAATACACACAATGTTATTCATTGTCAAACACACAATACCTATCGTCATACACACAATGTTATTCATTGTCAAACACACAAGATTTATCGCCATACACACAATGTTATTCATTGTCAAACACACAATACCTATCGTCATACACACAATGTAATTCATTGTTAAACACGCAATACCTATCGCCATACACACAATGTTATTCATCGTCATACACGTCATACACACAATGCTACTCATCGGCATACACAGCATCATGAACAACATACCCATCATTAAGCACGTACTGTTTACAAAGCAAAATGTAAACCCAGTTGGTTGAATTTTTTTTTAAACATGTTCATTGCACTACAATATGAACAACTCTATCGGAATTGTTTTGATTCGTTAAATATTCATATGGCGAGCAGAGATACCAACAAATGCAAAAGTATTTATTATATCGGCAGTTACTCGTTACATTATAATACATGTAAGAACAACAAAATATATACCAAACCCCAATAATTCCAATCACTTGAAATTCTGGCTTCACTTATCTGAGACATTGTAATGCCCTGCTGTGGGGTATGAATATCACACATGACGAACTTCAGTGTCAGAATTAACATTTAAATAAATATGTACGCAAAATCTATTTACAATTTTTGTTTAAAAATAACAACGACAACATGATTTTCGACGTTTCCTACAGTAAACTCGCGATAACAGGAACTCGAAAGGGACTCAAACATTGCTTCGTAGTTAGTTTATACTTAACTTTTTATTGAGAAAAGCGAGTAAGTGATACAATTACTTCAAGAAAGCAGTGCAGCGTTAGTTCCAAGTGCTCGTATAAGTTATCAGAACTGCCGTTACACTGTTTGGATGAACTGATCCATTCATGGAACTAGTTTTAATGAAACGAAATATTCGAGTTATCAAGTCATCGACTTATCGCGTGTCCACTGTGTCTATAAACAACACCATGCACCAAGCAAAAATAAAAATACCTTTTCATTCTCACTCAATTTTAGTCCCAATTACATTAAGTAAATGATTGTAAAATAAATGGCGATCAATGTTGATAAATAGATCTTTAAATATTTGGACCACTATACTCGAAAATAGGTATCTTCGTGAGTATTCGTTGGAAAGTGTATAAAGCTAGACTTGATCAAACGAAGGAACTGTGTCTATCCATTTCTTATTTCGATGGTCCGAATGATGTATTCAAGTATCTGCGGTGAGTTGACTTTCACAACAGATGATGTATAATTTAAGTATTACATGACTGGAAAATAACAATACAGGAAGCAACGTTTTCACATACTATGTGTGAGCGAGCGGATCGTTATTTAAAGATCTGTGAAAACGAGCGTCGCACCAATCCGATGACATTTTCGTCGAGATCAATCCAGTAGTCAACAGTATTTTTTTCTCAAAATAAATATGTTTCTGGAGAGTAGATCCTTAGGCAAAGTTCAGATTTAATATCCCCTTAAACAAATGGGTCCATAACAGCCAAACTTAACAGGAATGTCTCTAAATAATATATCGTTAAACAATAGGTCCATAACAGCCAAACGTCACAGGAATGTCTCTTAATACCATCTACTTAAACCAATGGGTCCATAACAGCCAAACTTCACAAGAATGTCTTTAAATAACAATTCATTAAACCAATAAGTCCATAACAGCCAAACTTCACAGGAATGTCACTAAATAAGATATCGTTAAACCAATAGGTCCATCAAAGCTAAACTTCACAGGAATGTATTTAAATAACATCTCTTAAATTAATGGGTCCATAACAGCCAAAGTTCACAGGAATGTATCTAAAAGCATCCCCTTAAACCAATGGGTCCATAATGTCTTTAAATAACATCTCCTGAAATAAATGGGTTCATAACAGCCGAACTTCACAGGAATGTCTCTAAATAACATCTCCTATAACCAATGGGTCCATAATAGCGAAACTTCACAGGAATGTCTCTAAATAACTTCTCCTTTAACCAATGGGTCCATAACAGCCGAACTTCACAGGAATGTATCCAAATAACATCTCGCCTGTCGCAAAATATCAGTTCTGTAACTACGAAAAATAAAAAAGTTACTGTTCCCAGTCAATTACGAGCTCATTACAAAATATAAGATTAGTCAATCTCGATTAAGAGTATCATTATGTATGATTTTTTTTTTTTTTTTTTTATATGTGTGTGTTAATTGTAAATTGTGTATATATTCTTTTATTATGTGTGTGTTGATTGTAATTTGTTTATATATCATCAAAATGACGTTTACGTCAAATAAAATTATTGTCCTTAAACCAATAGGTCCATAACGGCCAAACTTCACAGGAATGTTTCTCCGCTGGTCTTCTTAAAAAAGGATCAAATAATTAAATTCATTTAATAAATTAGAATGCAGCTTCATCATAGTGGAGCAAGAATGCTAAACTGTAAAAGTCTAATCCACTGAAACAGTTCGACTGCTTTGAAGATAGTTTGGCCCTTATGTGAAAGGGCCTTAATGCTGCAAAAGAAAATAGGCAAAATGGCAAAACTTTAAAACTTCTTGCGCTGAAAATGCTTTTCTGATGTCAAGCCATTTTGGCTGACATGTTTCTTAAGTGACCGTCTTCTAAAATTGCTCAAGCGATGTGGAGTGTTAAAAGAATACATGGCTGCCAGACGGCATCACAAATGGGTAAAATGACAAAATTTTGAAATTATTTTCTTGTCTCATGCCAAAATAAACTTCCTCGGATGACTCCCTACTTAAATTGTTTTGGTGTTCCTTGACTTGTTGAAGAAAAGCAATGCTAGTATCAGAAAATGACTAAAGTATTTTTCGAATTGGGCAAACGTGGTCATCAAAGCGTGTTTGACAGGTTAACAATATGCATGGTCCCTAGGAAATGAGACATATTGCACTTAAACAGTAAATTAAATTTAAATAAGAAAGCGTTATGTTCCTTGCTCTTTAAATATTGATATTGTCTTAAAGAATACAATCACAGTGATTTCAATAGACTGTATGCAGTGCAGCAAAGATGTCAAATGTGTCGTCTTTGTCAAGGAAATAGTCAAATAGCATACCTACTTTATGATTAACCAGTGTTATTAATTTAGTAAGTTGTTCGTAAGATAATACAACATCTTCTCTTTGCGACCCGGCCGGGTAGCTCAATTGGTAGCGTATCTGACTCGTGATATGGAGGTCACGGGTTCGATACCCGGTTGCGGCGACATTCTTTCGGGCGATGTTTTCCATTGCCTCTCACCTCTGATCTATGTGAGAAAGTAGTCAGTGGCTTCGAAAGAATGTTGTGTAAGTACTGGTGTGGGAAAGCCAGGAAAACATGGGTAGGTGCACTGACCGCCGTGATATGACCAAAGCTGTTGAAAGCGGCGTTAAACTCCAAACAAACAAATAAATCTTCTCTTTGCTCTTGAATCTCTAAACATTTGTCCCGCCATGAAACTAGTAGGAGGTAGCAGACGTGTCTCACCTCTTTTGGTAGAGTGACTGTGTCTTTGCTAGAGTTAACTTTCTTTTTATGACATGGTAACAGGAAGGACATACATTTACGGACACACATTGAGTGTAATACAATTGCTTGTAAAAAAAGTGTAATAGATATGCTGATTACATAGATCAACTCAAACATATGTAATCTGTAGATGTTGGGTGTAACAATCAGATTTTAACAATGAAATGTTGACAACATTTGAATGTTTGGTAAGATTACCTTACATCCGGACACAGTTATCTTTTTCACCAACTCGTGACCGGTTTTTCAAGGCTCACAGTATGCGTATGATATTCATATGTGTACACAGATATAACTATGTTTTAAACGTACTTGTGTTTCGTCAACGATGGATTTATTATGTATTACATCCTTAACGCATTTAGGTTTATTCATTATGCTAACATCCTTTTTGCTTCTAGTATGTATTACATTAACTCATATATGTTATATTTATGTTATATATCACAGACATTATATTTAACGTATTTGTCTTATTGTTAAAGTTTAAATTCCAAAATTTTATTCAATAACTTTTAAAAGTTGTTAATGTTTAAGGGCCCAAAAATGAACTTTTATGTTGATGGACCTTAAAACACCATTCATTCATTCATTCCCACATGCAGACTGCATGCATGACATGCATGAAGCAACGGTAGCAGACTATTTTTAAAAATATTGTTGCGAAAGTAAAAAAAATGTCCATAATTCAGTTATAATAATTTCATTAATATTCCATATTTCACCCAGGTGCTTTCAAAGTCATTACATTTGATGAAAACCCATGTAAATCAGAAATATCACTTAACCCTGTATCGTAAACTTGACAAAGTATCTAGTGACATAGGATGTATCATACAAAAACTACATGTATGCCCTTAGTACCCTTAAATTATTTCAGCCGATGTATTCAACAACTATAATATAATTATATGATAATTTATAAGCTCTACACAAAAGTGTGTATTAATACCAACAGTTTCGTTTCTGACAAACAAAATAGAACACAAAGCGATATGATCAGTTTGCATCGACTTTATAAAAAGAAGAATCTGACATGCTGGAAATATGACACAGACGACTTTGAAAACCTAAGGGAAAACCTATGGAACATCTTGGCAAAAGGAGAAAATGCTCATTTCAATGTGTTTGAAAGTCGTCTGTGCAGAGGCATCAGAAATCGTTTGTGTATTGATGAGGATTAAGCAGGGTAACATATACTACAGCGGACCAGGAAGTTTTAGTGAAGCGTGTTATATTATCGTGAGTTAGAAAATCTTCCCCGTATTCTATTCATAGTTATACAGACACATCTGTGCGCGATGTTTTGCTTGATATTATGTATGATGGCATATATATGCAAGGTTAAAACAGATTATTAGCATACTACGGGACTGTGTCGTGATATTCAAGATTTATACTAAGAAGTGAATACTATCATTATTGCATTCTTACTACATAATATTCTACAACATGGATAAATATCTTGTTTGTATCCTACTGTGTATTGTTCAAAGACTTTCGGTGAATGGTACGTAACATTTCATACATGGTCTACATTTCTTCTATTTTCAATTTTGTCATACAAATGGAAAGTTTGTTTTTTAACGAAAATAAATAACTTTGGTTAGGATAACGTTTCTTTATGTAACCAATTCCCTCATGTAGACGCATTTTGACACATCTGCAGAAGAAGACCACTATTGAAAACATTATGGCAAAAGGGGAAATGGCTAATACTGAGCAATTTCTCCTTTTGCAACAGCCTTTTCAACTATATTAAATTAGTAAACTTTCATTCATATACTTTTTCCATGTTTTTGGTTATATGACTTCAAAGTCGTCTGCTACAGATCTGCTGTATACGGTAAAGGGTTTAAGATATATCTTATTCAAGAGATATAAGGACATACTCTTTCAATTCTATCGTTATATGATAAACACCTGAATATAATACTCGAATCTATGCATTTGGAAATTGGTAAATACGGTCACCTTGTGAATACCCGTATAAGTCAACGGTTACCTACGAAGTAGCAGTTATTTAAATTATGTAAATTTGTTTTTGCTTTTGTTATACAAAAACCCAATACTCGTATATACCTCAACAATAGTAACATAACAGGCCATTTTAACTGACAAGTAGAAGCCTGATACTTAGAAAGATAAGACGAAATTATTTTACAATACGACGTAAGTTATATAATAAATATGATAAACGTTTTACAGAAACCTCACTGTATCGCATCGACCTTATTTTGGCATTATTGCGTGGGTGCATCAGCACCAGTGCATATATTGGTTGTGTTTAGAACTATCACTGGTGCAATGGGCTTGCGCATGCACCGTGTTAATCGTCTTGATCGCGCAAGCGCCGTATTTTACCGTCAGCCCTCGGACATTTCCGTAGCAGTTCGTCACTAGACTGGTTCTCGTTCGAGTTTGCAATAGAAGATTAAGATTAGTGAACCAATCTATTTATATGCGAGTAGTTTTTATATAATTAAAATGTAAATTAAAACCATAGTGTAAAGGTTTACCGTCGTTAAGCCATCGCGGGTCCCCAATCCAGGCACTAATTCCACAGCAAGGCTGTATAAGTGATATTTATACCTAATGCGAAGTTATTGTGCTAAGTTTTGCGATTTTAAGAATATATTAAGGGAATTAAAGAACGCGCATGCGCAGACAGATGTTTACAATACTTTTGGGAGATCGATATCAACACGTTGGGAAAAGGTATTTTTGTTTTCGTTTTACGTATTTAACTAAAAAACTATTGTTATCATATATTTATATCATATATTTAAAAGCGGGTTTCGTGTTTTTCGAATCAAACAGTATTTCTTAAGCCAGAAAACGCTGATTCCCGCGCTAACACCCAACTGCTGCATCTTACAGCAACTCTTGTTTTCATATAGTGTTTATATCTTAGATCTTTGATAATGGTTAACCATGTCTTGATCCAAAACACTTATTTTACTGGCCTGTTTACTGCTGCATTGCTTGTACAAAACGCTTTTCTCCTTCTGATACGCGTCTGGTTTATGAATTTGACTAATGCATTTATGAATGTATGCGGAAGGAAGCTGTATCTGTTAACGCCGTTTCTCAAACACAAAAAAACCTGCAGCAGACGACTTTGAAAACAACTAAACAAACAATCTCAATTAATGGAAGATTATTTAGTGAATAGAGATGAAAACATTGCGGCAAGAGAAGCGATTGGTCACCATAAGCATCGTCATCATCCACAATGTTTTCAAAGGTCGTCTGTTGCAGGTGCGTCAAAACACGTCTGCAAGGGGTTCACTGAGATACGCTTGAATCTTATAATATCGATACTAGTCCAGTTACCTGCCCCTTGTCAGCATGTATACAAACTAAAGAAATCATATCAAATATATAATAACCGACATTTGTCTAATGAATGTATAACGAAATAACAAAAGCGGGAAGGTTATTTCCTGCTTCACACTTCACACTTCTGCAAAGTAAACATATTATGATTTTACAAAGTTTTTCCTGAATTGAAAAAATACAGCTATATAGATAAGATATATACAGGATCTGACATGAGTTGTCATTTCATATAAAGTTTTATATGGCGAGCTTAATAACAAATTTAATAAAACTGTTCATGAAATGACAACGAATGTCAGATTCTTTTTATCACATAACGAAACACACAAAGAAAATCAGGTTTTCCAAATCTATTTCAATTTTAAATACTTTACAAATACCATAATCTAAGCTTTCCTAAGCACAGACGTGTTTTGACGCATCGAACCAGTCTTCTGTAATCAATACTTTATAAGTTGTCTCTGTCTGTAAAGCTTGGAGGTATAATCCGGTGTCCGGCCGGCTGTCTGCCTGAATGTGCATTCGTCCGTCCGTCATGGATTGCATGTATTGGTCAAAACGTTGTTTCTGTATGGCAGATTTATTTGAAAGTGGTCACACTTATACCGTGTGATCAGGAGAACGGCAAAATACTAGGTACATAGCTCTGGGCTGCTTATCTTAGTTATCTTCATTTTTCCTTATTTAGTTCAGCGATTGTCTCAATTAATTTCCATTGTATCCATTTCAAACTTGGTTTGTAGGTAACTTATGACCTACACATTTGCAGTGCACCATTACCATAACTTTAGCATGCTGCGTTTGGAGTGTGTATATTTTTGTCTTTTCATGTTCTCACTTATTATATGCCTTTCGCATGCGACACCTACGTTCCGTGAAATGCCCTTGTTTCGTTAATGAGTGTTTCCCAAGCGTTGTACTTTGTCCAGAGCGACTGACTGTCTGTCCGTCTTTGTGTTCATATATCCGTCCGTCTGTCCGTTACCGTTTGCATTAATGGGTCAAAACGTTGTTTCTGTTTCGCGGATCCATTTCAAAGTCGTCACACGTATTCATTGGGATTAAGAGATCGATACAATATTTTGAACACAAATCTGATCTGTTTTTTTAGGTGTAAAACTCATTTTTCATTTCTTCGGTTATTGTCTCAATACATTGTAGATGTCCAATGTATCAATTTAAGACGTGTTGTATAGGAAACTCAGAGCTACAGATGTGCAGTGCAAAAGAAACATAACTCTAGCATGCTTTCGATTGTCTTTCATTTATCAGCATGATTACTATGTACATTGTGAATCTTTAGTGATTTCTGAACTGGAAATATTTTAATTATGGGTCGCTGCTCATTTTTTTGTCAATCTTTTTATTTTGTTTATACAAGAAAAGGGTCAAACTTTGATACATTAGGTATTTGTATTGTATAGGCAGGTAATATGTGTGCTTCGCACATTTTTGGTTTGGTTTGTTTAAAGGTCATTGTTTCAACAATGTGTGTCTATATTATCTATGCCATATATTTTCATGTTACATATGCCCATATACCATCAGCGCTTTCAGCGCTTTGATTTACTACGTAGCGCAGATTCAAAACGGGATCCTCGCTGAAAGTAGTCCGCGCACTGTCTGACGTCACAATCTTGTATTTTCACCGCGTGTAGATACGGAATTTAAATCCGTCGTGTCTGAACTGCGCATGTCAATCTGCATGTATTTCCACCGGAAAAATGTACAGGCATATAATAAAAAGAAATCCGTAAAACTAATGGGTATATTACATCGGATACAAGCATTGTCATGTGATAAATACGGAATATTACGTTGCGGGAGCAATAAAAGGGTTTGTATTGCACTACAAGTAGCTTGGAAAAATCGATATGGATTTTCCCACGCTACGAGTAGTGCAATACGAACACATTTATCACTCCCGCAACGTAGTATTCCTTTTATTATATACAGTTAGGAACTTCTTGAAATTGACAAATTTACCGTTCACGCTCCGCTCCGTTCCGTTCCTCTCACGTTTCAATCCGCTCCCAAAGCGTTCACTCATTCATAACATTGTGATTGCTTTTTTCCATTCCGTTCAGATTGAGCGCTTTTTTACGCTCACTCGGAACGCTTTTGTTCGATCAAAATCCGTTCAACGATTTGATTGGCTTAAATTAATTTCGTTTCGTTTATATTTTTTTTTACTTAACCCTAAATATCAATAAACGATCTAGAGTTTTTTCAGCACAATCGTTAGTAGCAAATCGTATTACGAAAATGATCATATTAATAATATTTGTTACATTCTAATTCAATCGGATACTTGAGTGTCTTATAAGACAAAAGTTTAGTATACAAATATGACTTTTAATAAAATAGTTTCGTAAAATAATTATCGGATAGTTTTTGCAACCGTTCAATGAGCGAATGATTGGATTTTTGCAATCATTATAATTGTTTCGTTCAGAGCGCAAAATTCCGTTCCGCTCATAAAGCGTTCCAACTTTGTTCCAATCACGCTCACGATCCAATCACGTTCCGCTCAGATTGTCAATTTCATGATGTTCTTAACTGTACCTACGATCTATGAGAGCAAAAAAACTAACAAATATACAGATTCAATATATTTTTTATTGGGGATGCAATTTTGTAATCTTGAAATGAAAAGATGAATGGCGGGTGAATATTTACTACAATACCTAGGCCACGCCCCTAAAAAGTATGCTAATACATAATCTTTACTTGCGGGGTTTTATTAAATTTGACGCTAGGTTTTCGATACATACAATAGAATTTTTTTTCCTAAATAGTACTGGTTGTCTGCATATTTACTACGTAGCGCAAATTCAAAACGGGAACCTCGCTGAAAGTAGTCCGCGCACTGTCTGACGTCACAATCTTGTATTTACACCGCATGTAGATACGGAATTTCAATCTGTCGTGGTGTATTTGCGCATGTCAATCTGCATGTATTTCCACCGGAAAATGTACAGGCATGTAATAAAAAGAAATACGTAATGGGTATATTACATTGGATACAAGTCATGTGATAAAAAACGTTTTAGAACGCTGTATATCGATGAGTACCTGGATGGAAATTCGTCCCTGAAGAATACTTATAATGTATAAATCTGATAGTCATTACTAAAGTACATGTATCTGAGTCAAACTGACAGATTATGAAATGGGACATCATTATAATGAAGCTGCATATGTACGTAAAAGTGTTAAATTATTTCTCCAGGACAGATGCTCGTTTCACACAAGGCGGGTGTTATCGTTACTTCAAGCAGTCAACATGGTCCAAAAGACACATGGGATATCTATCATGTAGTGGATAGAAGAGTAGAAATCGACCCTTATACATGTAAATGTTGTGCTGCAACGAGCATTCAGCTAAGTTCTTGGTATAAACTAGACCTGGGAGATGAATATAACATTCAGCGAATACATGTAATGGGGCGACAAGACACTGTTCGTGAGTAATACATCGCATTAGTTTAAAGCATTGATTTGATTCTTAAATATCTCATAAAAGATGAATGACTTGAACATCATATCAACCATCATTATTATCATCATCATCATCATCATTATCATAATCAACAACAAAATCAACACCCACAGTGTCATCGTCGTCGCCGTCAGCATCAGAACGGTCGCTGTTCCCTCTATGTTGTTAGATGATAGAAAGAAAAGTACATCACTTAACAAATCCAATTGCTTTTTGTTGATGTTTTGTTTCTGTCATTCTACTTAAGATTCTCTATACAAAATGGAAATACAACTGGGTACCACAGAATCAGACGGAACTGTACTAGAGGGAGTGGATACAAGTGATACGGATCTTCGCGAGTTGAACTACACACTGACCTCTCCTACGCTCGCACGCTTTATAACTCTTACGTTACGAGATATCACACAGTATTTTGTAATTTGTGAGCTGTATGTTTACGCCGGTAAGTGACTTTTTGAAACGAATTCAACTTAAATGCTTTAATTGAACCTTTATTATTGTTGTGGTCTGGCATACACACGTATTATATAGTTCGAATTATTATACCTCACGTGACTTTGTAATGTTAAATTATCATATACTCATCATGGGCAATTTCTTATTATTATACCTCACGTAAATTTGTAATGTTAAATTCTCAAATACTCATCATGGGCAATTTCTTATTATTATACCTCAATGTAATTGTCCATATAAAACAAAAAGTTGCTATTTTTACTGTCAAGACAAATGTACCACGTGACCATGAGACAGGTTTTGTACTGTCTCACGGCGGTATGCAAATGTTTTACTGTCTCATGGCCGTATGCAAATTTGTTTACTGGCAGGTAGGATGTTAATGAAACTCATTAAAACTAGACATGTAGAGCGCTCTATGTTGTACTTTTGTGCTATGAAACATTTTACAGGTCATAAAATAATTATTATTTTACTATTTATATTTTATTATTTATTATTTCATTATTTTTTGGTATAATACAATAAATAACAAATTACTTTGAATTGGACAGTAATATTGTCATCTTTCGGAGAAAAACTGTCACCCTCGCCTGCGGCTCGGATGACAGTATTCTTCTCAGGCTGACAATATAACTGTACAATTCAAAGCAATGTGTTATTTATATATTATTATACCTCAATTTCATTGTCCATATAAAACTCCCATTGACAAAAAATTGCTATTTTTACTGTCAAGACAAATTTACCACGTGACCATGAGACAGTGTTTGTACTGTCTCACGGCGGTATGCAAATTGTTTACTGTCTCACGGCCGAATGCAAATTTGTTTACTGGCAGGTAGGAAGATTTATGTTAATGAAACTCATTAAAACTAGACATGTATTTTTTTATTATTATTTGTTTATTATTTATAATTTTAATATTTATATTTTATTATTTATTATTTATTATTTTATTAATTTTTGGTATATTAATAAAAATAACAAATTGCTTTGAATTGGAAAGTAATATTGTCAGCCTGAGGAGAAATACTGTCACCCGAGCCGCAGGCTCATTAAAACTAGACATGTATTTTTTTATTATTATTTGTTTATTATTCATAATTTTAATATTTATATTTTATTATTTATTATTTTATTATTTTTTGGTATAATAATAAAAATAACAAATTGCTTTGAATTGGACAGTAATATTGTCAGCCTGAGGAGAAATACTGTCACCCGAGCCGCAGGCTCATTTAAACTAGACATGTATTTTTTTATTATTATTTGTTTATTATTTATGATTTTAATATTTATATCTTATTATTTATTATTTTATTATTTTTTGGTATAATAATAAAAATAACAGATTGCTTTGAATTGGACAGTACTATTGTCAGCCTGGGGAGAAATATTGTCACCCGGGTGACAGTATTCCCCTCAGGCTGACAATATTACCGTCCAATTCAAAGCAATGTGTTATTTATATACTGTCTCATGCTAACAGTACGTTTTTGACCGGTTAACAGTATACTGTTACATGGCACGCGCGTTAAACTGTTGGTTATGCACGTGCATGACGTCATTTCAAACAATAACGTTACCTATTAGACGCGCGTGCCATGTAAGAGTATACTGTTAACGGATATATATATTCATATGTGTGTGTAACATTGTAGTAGATATACCCATGTTCTCCCCTACAAAGGTACAGAATAATTGAATTAACGTGTACTTTTGTTCGGTATAACAAAATAAATATTGCATGGCTTCCAGTGTGATAGTACATATTGTCAACATTCGGGTAAATACTGTTAACCTTGGCTTCGCCTTGAGTAACAATATTTGCCTCATATTGACAATATGTACTGTCACAATGGAAGCCATGCAATATTTATATATTATTATACCTCAGTTAAAATTCTCTATGTAAATTCCGCATTTCCCGATCATCACTAATTTTTATAATTTCACCTCCCACTAGAAACTAGCGATTTCATTAGACAAGAGCAGTCACGTGGTGACCCCTTAAATTTCTATAGTGGGTCAGTTTGAAGTCAATAGTCTTCAAAATTGCCCCCATTCAAGGATTCTTCCTTTAAAATCACCTTTTTTCTATCCCAAAATCACGGAAATCACTAACAATATTAGGCCTATAGATACAACTGTAAATTGTGTTTATAAAAATGAACACAAATGTTTTCCGTAGTGGGTCAGTAACAGACCAAATAACTGATTTATTTCATCAACCACCTTTCATGAGCAAATTTATATTGTTTCATTTCATTATTAAAGTGGGTTTAATACTCAGTGTGTGTATACCACGTGACTTTGACGTCACAAATGCTACGGCGGACAGCAATATTTTACTTCGGTTTAGAAGTAAAAACAAAGGTAACATTTTTATTTCTTCATAATTTTTTATGAAACATGGCGCAGTCTATGCCGCTTACAGAGCCCTATCTCCGGTTTTAAACGGAGTTTCATAAGTGGTTTAATGTCTTCAAACACTTCGACGAACCTTTTCTCAAAATGTATTAAGATCGCCGACAGCCGGAGCATTATCAAAACTGGATATTGAGAACGAGTTTGTCGAAGTGTTTGAAAAAAATAGAACACCAATCAAACTCCTGTAAAAAACCAAAGATAGGACATTGTAAGCGGCGTAGACTGCTCCAAGGTTTATTAAAAAGGGTGATGAAATAAAAAAGTTACCATTGTTTTTATTTCTTATCTAGAGCAATTATTGCTGTCTTTCTATGCAAATATGACGTCAAAAGTTACGTGTATACGCACACTGATACTAGGAATTTTAAAAATACTTGGACCGAATACTAGGAAAATGACGTCAGGTCAGCGGTTTGACGTCATAACGCTAGTCATTTGGCGACAAAACCCGAAAATTTCATCTAGACATATTGTAAACGTTAATGTAAATCAGAGACCTAAAATAACACAGATATGCTACATGACGTAACCTCGTCAATTCACTCGGCGAAGTCTCGAAGGTGCGCGTTAAGCGTGATTTCCGGTTTCGGGATACACAGCGTCTGTGGTTACATCCGTAACCGGTTACATCTCAGTGTACACTCTTTTTTATTTTTAATTAAAATAAATCGTGTTTAATTTAAATCAAAGACAGATTAACTGCATTTAACACCTTGGTTGAAATAAGTTATTAATTAGTTTTCTTGAAAATGAACTAGGAATGTGTTTAACTCTCAAATTGTGGCAATATGGCTAACCAAAGAGACCCAGATTTTCTGTCATGGGACGAGGACATTGACTTGGACTTTTTATTTGATTCTTATACCGAAGATGAATCGCATCAGGATGGATCTAAAGTGTCTTCAACAATCAACAAGAATGTGTATGTTTGTCCGCTGTGTGAGCGGGAATACATGAGTATCTCTGGGTTTCGTGGACATATGTATCAAAAAAGCACAACACAGATCTCAAAGGTATGTGAATTTGTGTTACTATAATATATACGGGTCTCACTATTTAGCGACAAGAAGCATGAAATGTAGGTTGATATCAATATGAATATATTTATTTGATAATGAATCACCCTTTAGAAGAAACATGGATTAACTACATTAATGTCATGCTGATGTTGATAATCATGGATTCAAATACATAATTAAATGAAATGAAAATTGTAATAAAAGAAAATAATTCAACTCTTCTTGGTTCTCCAAACCCGGTTATCCGAGTATGGATTAAGCCCACGAACCACATCAAGGTGAGAGTCTCTCGTGAGTATTTAAAGACTGATTATTAACTTACGAGTTTTTAAGCTGCGCCAGAGGTTAACAGTCTTTAAACATTAACAGTCCTAGTATTAACTTACGGGCTGTTAAACCGCGCCAGAGGTTACCAGTCTGTCACAATAAAGCAGTAGTACTAAGTATTAAAACTGTTTAACCGTCCTAGTATTAACTTACAGGCTGTTAGACCGCGCCAGAGGTTACCAGAACTGTTACGATTAAACAGAAGTATCGTTGAAATGTTTAACCGTCCTAGTATAAACTTATGGGCTGTTAGACCGCGCCAGAGGTACCAGAACTGTTACGATCAACTGAAATATTGATGAAAAGTTCAACCGTCCTAGTATTTATTAACTTACAGGCTGTTAGACCGCGCCAGAGGTTAATAGAACTGTTACGATCAACTGAAATATTGTTGAAAAATTCAACCGTCCTAGTATAACCAGAACTGTTACGATCAACTGAAATATTGTTGAAAAATTCAACCGTCCTAGTATAACCAGAACTGTTACGATCAACTGAAATATTGTTGAAAAATTCAACCGTCCTAGTATTAAATTACGGGCTGTTAGACCGCGCCAGAGGTTAACAAAACTGTTACGATCAACTGAAATATTGTTGAAAAATTCAACCGTCCTAGTATTAACTTACGGGCTGTTAGACCGTGCCAGAGGTTACCAGAACTGTTAAGATCAACTGAAATATTGTTGAAAAATTCAACCGTCCTAGTATTAACTTACGGGCTGTTAGACCGCGCCAGAGGTTACCAGAACTGTTAAGATCAACTGAAATATTGTTGAAAAATTCAACCGTCCTAGTATTAACTTACGGGCTGTTAGACAGAATTATGATTAAACAGTTTTGTTGAAACAGTAGAATTGTTTCATAAAATTATTGTGATTCTTTAACCATGTAATTATATCAATTGGGTGTTGATCTTTTGATTGAAAACATATAATATCTTTCTTTAAACATGTCAATTGGGTTGTGAAAACATTTTGAAAACATCGTTTATATAAAGCATTGTATTTTACTCTTATTCTATTCGGTCCGCTGTCTCTTTGGAATCGAACCTGTTTTTTAACTTTTAACTCTTTTTTTTTGGCCTGGTTTATATGAGGAAAATAAGAAATAAGTCAAAATTAGCAATTTCCCATTTTACCACACTGTTTTAAAATGTTTTAAAGTAATTAATACATTGCTGTTATACAAGTAGTTCAAATTTCCCAACATACAGACCCTTTCTGACCTCTCTGCAGCAGATGATATTCTAAATTATTTCAGAAAAATGAGAATTTGCTCATGACAAGAAATATCTCCTTTTGCCTAATTGTTTAGAAACTTTTCAATAATTGTGCTACATGTATCATTTATATAGTGTTTCCATAATTATGAATCAATGTTTTCAGAGTAGTCTGCTGCATGTTTTATGTATGAAAGGCTTAACATTTCATGTAAAACAACTCACATTCCAACTCAAGCAACTTATAGGTGCTGAACTCATAAATTACATAAAATGTCTTAACATGTGAAATCTCATCTTTATGAAAGCAAAAAGGAAAGCAAGCAGGGCAAATAATATCACTTTAAATAAAATTCTCTTTATAATTCAAACATCATAAAAATAGATTGTTGTGTACACCACTTCCAACAGATTTCCGTTATAATTTACAAACCATCCTAATCCTAAACCATTCTAAACAGAGCAAAAATAAAGTATTTAACACTCACATAACATTTTCAAACATACAAAAAACCTATGTACAGCAGACGCTTTGAAAAACATTGTAAACAGGAGAAATTGCACTTTCTCACATATTTTGAAGCATCTGTAGCAGTCAATTTCTGAAAACATTGTGACAAATGGAAAAATTGCTCAAAAGAAGCAAAATGAAAAGTAGGGCAAATACTGTCACTTTAAATAAAAAAAAAATACTGAAGAATATCACTTTAAATAAAATTCTCTTTATAATTCAAACATTAATTCAGTTTATTTATGGAAAACAAATCATGAGAAAAATAATTTGTTGTGAACACCACTTTCAACATATTTCAGTTATAATTTACAAATAATCCTAATCCTAAATCATCCTAAACAGAGCAAAAATACAATATCGATTTAACAACACTCACATAACATTTTCACACATACAAAAAACCTACAGCAGATGCTGGTGAAATCTTAGATCTCTGGTGATTACAGCAGACAAATCTAATAACATTTGGGCTAAAATGTGTTAACCCTTTTCCCACCTTCAATAAATCTATAGATGAAGACATAGAAAATATCTACTAAAAATATGGAAAATAACTATAATTGTAGGAATAATTACTGAAAAATGTTGAAAACATTGTGGCAAAAGAAGATATTGAGTGTTTAACCCATTCCCTCATACAAAAATTCTGGAAATATAAATACATTTTGGCTAACATGTGTTAACCCTTTCCCCATACAACAATCTATAGCTGAAGACATTGAAAATATCTACTAAAAAATATGGAAAATCTCTATAATTGTAGGAATAATTCCTGAAAAATGTTGAAAACATTGTGGAAAAAGAAGAAATTGAGTGTTTAACCCTTTTCCTCATCCAACAATTCTGCAGCAGAATACACAAAACGAGAATTTGATTGTTTAACCATTTCCCTCCTGCAACAATTTTACAGCAGACAAACCTAAATACATTTGGGTTAAGATATGTTGATCCTTTCCATCATATGACAAATCTATAGCAGAACTCAGACATTGAAAATGTCTACTCAAAAATATGGAAAATCTCTATAATTGTAGGAATAATTACTGAAAAACGTTGAAAACATTGTGGCAAAAGTAGAAATTGAATGTTTAACCATTTACCTCATACAACAATTCTACAGCAGGCAAATCTTAATACATTTGAGCTAATATGTGTAAACCCTTTTAAAATCCCTTGACACTACAACAAATCTATAGCAGAACTCAGACTTTGAAAATGTCTACTCAAATAAATTATATGGAAAATCTCTATAATAATAGGAATAATTACTGAAAAACGTTGAAAACATTGTGGCAAAAGGACAAATTGAGTATTTAACCCTTTCCCTCATACACCAATTCTGCAGCAGGCAAATCTCAATACATTGATCTAACATGTGTAAACCCTTTCCCAGATACAACAAATCTATAGCAGAACTCAGACTTTGAAAATGTCTACTCAAAAATATGGAAAATCTCTAAAATTGTAGGAATAATTACTGAAAAACGTTTAAAACATTGTGGCAAAAGGAGAAATTGAATGTTTAACCCTTTCCATCATACACCAATCCTACAGCAGACGACTTTAAACATATTTTGTCAAAAAAGAATGGTTTTATACCTATGACTAAATGTGGAAAACATTCTGGCAAAAGGAGAATTTGCTCCTTTTGAGCAATTTCTTCTTCTGTCACAATGTTTTAAAAAATCTGTCTGTTGCGAGTTGTCAGAAAGCGTCTGTATGAGGGAAACGGTTAAAAAGTATAACATTTATCTTCTCCTAGGTAATTTTGAATGATCAACATTTTCTTTCTCAATATGTACCCGCTTGATATTGCCACGGCTAGGTGCAATGGCCTGAGAATTGACTGCTCGAAGTGTTGTGAGAGTGTTTCTCACCTCATATACTGAGGGATTATTATTTGCACCACTCTTGTGTCTATAGTGTCCAAAATGTTGCTCCAGAGGGTCTTGGTTAAAGCAATGGGTTAACACATATTTTGCATCGTCCTGAAGCAGTATTTTAACACATTCACTTATTGATTTTGCAGATATTTTCAACCCTGTAATGGTCTGGTAGCTTAGTTTCATACCTGATCTTTGTGATTTGCTGAAATTGCCAGGTCTATTTTCAATTTCTTGCTCCCAATCATTCAAATAATTCATCAAATCATTTGTAAGGAATGTTAGCCTTGGATCATTTTGAGTCAAATATGGTGCTAAATTTTCATTGCGTTTGTTAAGACCTTCCCACATACTTCTTACATTTAAACAGTCAAAAAATTTATTGAACAATCTCAAAAAATAGACAGTTTCTGACGTTTCTGGTCCATATAGCATTTCAATTGAATTTGCAACAGAATCACTTAAAACTTGAGCTGCCAAATTTACCTTCATATAACTGAAGGAAACAAGGTCTATGTGTTTTCTTGTTAGTTTAGGGCAGGGGTTATACAGCTTCAATTCACAGTGTTCTTCAAACATTCTTACAATATGGAGCCAGGATAGATCTTTCCCATTCTTCCAAAGATATCTTGATCTGGTGTGAGAGTACGAGTTTGATAAATTGTTACGTAAAGTTTTTAACAAATGTGGTACATCAGAGACAAAATAAATATATTTGCTAATGTCAAAAGGATTAACCGACCTGTAAACAACTTCATCTTGACCTACCTGATGCATATTAAAAAATTTCCTATTTGGGCTAGCTCCATCACAAGTAAAGAATAATACCCTAAGTTTCAATTGAATTTGAACAGCCCCAACAATTTGCCACAAAATGGGATAAAGAATATCTGCAGTGATGCTTTTCTCGGCAAAGGCACATAGTGGAAAATACAGACTACTGCAGACACTTCTTAGCATTACCACCAACATGTATTTAACAAGCTCTTGCTTTTGATTGCTACATTGCTGTTCCCATTGAATCATTTGGTTGCCTATATCCCCCAAATTACAGTAGCCAATAAGTTCACCAGTGCATTTATCATACACGAGATCTTCTTTTATTTTGATTTCATCAAATAAAAGACCCACATTTGAACGCCACTTTTCCTCGAAAAGACCATATTTATGGGCCTCAGAATGTGCCAACTTGAAAACATCTGCCTGAAACCCAAGTTCATTCCGTAGGAAATGGCTATAATCAAATAATGTTCTTGTAGATGGCAGATTAATAAATCCTGAGTCTTTAATAGCTTCATACGCTTTTTCTGATTTGTGTCTAATATAGAGACACCATCTTATTATCATAGGATGCCAACGCATTCCACGTTTATCCTTCTTCTGGCTGTGTAGCAGTTGCTGTTCCCAGAAAAGTCGCTGTCTGCTCGTGCTGTCTGGAAAAGAATGATGAAAATCAGGAGTACAAGCTGCCATTAGGTCAGAGAATTCCTGATTTTCATTATCTTTAACAGATACACCTTTTGTACGGATTTCTCGGTCATATTCTCGTCTCAGCTGCAGTACTTTGTGTCTTACACTGTCTAACTCTGACTTTTGTTCATTAAGTTTTTGGCACAGTTCATTTCTGGTCATGTCGGAATGTTTAAATGGTGTATGGTTAAAAACTCTTTCTGAGTTGGTCCTTTCTTTAACACGGTTCATCCTTTTTTTCAAAGCATATCCATTGTTCGCACAATGTTTACATTTTATGGCTTGATCAGTCAGCAAAGTACAATGAGTTGATCTAATTGTTGAAGAATATGATTTACCTGATGATGTAAGTGCTCCAAAGTCACCTTCCCTGTCAGCAGTAATTCCAACTTCGTTTCTGTTTGACAAGGCACTGCCGATGGGAACTAGATCAGAATATTCAGATTCAAAATTACCCCCACACACATGAAAACGTTCCATTCTATCTATTAATGCAACTACTGTTTCCACACTGTCAAAAATAACAGGCAGTCCATCCCAAATTCTATGTGTCTTAGCCAACATTTGTCTATGGACACTTATATTACAGTTGAAACTGTTGTCAATCTCAATAGAAAGTTTCAATGCTGTAGTATCACTGTCATAGAAGCTGAGAATACATATTTTATTTGTTAATTCCCTTACAGGGTACTTTTTACTATAACATAATATTTTGACATCTGCAGCTAGTTTTTTAAATGATGTGCTGGACACTGTCACTTCTTCCATATCAACCTCAACATGGGCATGATTGCTGAAACTTTTGAAATTATTTTCTGGCCCCCTTGAAACATATGCATGTAAACAGTCTGATTGTAAGAGTGGGTCACTAATGGTAGTTGAATTTCATCTTCAACCCTAGCATAATGATGGTCACTGTTTAATTCAACCGTAATCCGATCACATTCATCCATTGTATGTGATGAAACAATCCTTGTACTTAAAGAGAGGTACTCACGTTCTGGTACATGATGGACAACACCCTCTGCTGATTCATCTGCATCTTGCCTCTTATAATGGTACTTAGAACGATAACCAAACTGCGACTTCCTTTTGTTTATTCGTGGCATGATCTAGAACTAAATATAAACAAAATACAATTATTTGTTTGTGATGAGTCATCAAGAACACCCAACCCATTCCCATTTGGATAATGTAAATCAATTCACTAAACGTTTTCCCACAAGCAGAAAGATTATGGCAGATGACTTCAGAAACATGGAAGTTCTCAACAAATGATGGTATAATTTCAGAATTTTTTTAAAAACATTGTGACAAATGGAGAAATTGCTTGTTCTGAGCTTCTATATATGTATATCAGGGAAATGGTTTGAAGAAAATGCAGATCCATAATTACATGAAAATGATAACAGACTTGACTCATTAATTAATCCTTTCCTACATGCAGACACATTCTGACGCATCTACAGCAGACGACTCTTGAAAACATTGTGACTAAAGGAGAAATGGCTCGAAATAGACAATTTCTCCTTTTGCCACAATGTTTTAAAATCTTAGCAGTAATTAAAAAAAATTGGAAAAGCATTCACTCTGTTATACTATACTGATCTAAAAAGAAATCAATATGAGTTACCATCAAGAAATTTGCTTTTATTATTTTCAGCACATCAACATCGGAAAGGTGGCTCTGACACAGATACCACTACGCTAACTGACCATGTTAAGCCTGTGTTTGAAGGGGCATTTGAGAGAAGTATGGTCAACATCATGACAAATCCCATGTACAACATCTTTGGAGAGTCAAATGAGGCTAAATTAGCAAAGTTGTGTCAAAAGGATTCACAGTTGAAAGATATCATTCAGACAGTTACTCAAGACATCTTTAAGAACAATTCTGCTGCCAGTTCTAGTGACAGAGAAGAGATTTTCAAAAGATTCCATAATCTCAGAACAAATGAGGATGTGCTAATGAAGTTTGTTGGTGTGATAGACATAATTGTCAGCAAAAAATACAGTAGAGAAGACATAAATAACTTTATTCAATATTTTTTACTTGATTTAATGGGAGAACTTTGCAAAGGACTCGTGGAAAATTGTGAGAAGAAATCAGACCGAAAGTCTGAATCATTAAGTGAAAATGACAATACTGTTTTGTACTATATATCTGGTTACATTATAAGGGCATTAGAAAAGAAGTACAACAAGATAAAAAACCAAGTAAAAAGAGAGAGAAAAACAGAAAAAGTAAGAAGTCTGCGCAGTGATCATCAACCTACAAAAAGCTTCACCGACAAATACACCAGATTGTTGGAGATAAAAGACCGTGGAGGCTTAAGGAAACCCAGTGATGAATTTTTTTTTCTGATCAGAGAGTTTGAAAATGTGGTTAGAACGAATGTGAACATGGACAACCTGCATGCGGGCATGTTGAAAAAAGATAAACTGAAAGAGGTAATTCTAGACGCATATATATGGTGAAGTATTACAGCAATAAACTATTTAGTGACGAAGAAAGTGTTGATGAAAAGGAAGAGTATGTTGAGGACTGCATTAATATATTTTTAACAATGCGTGGATATGCTATTGCAAAGTTATTTAACAAGAAGGAGGTCCTCAGTTCAAAAACAAATAAATCATTGCACAGTCTTGGAGACAAAACCAATAAATCCTCTAACAGTCTTAGAGACAGTCTGAAAAGTTTAAAAAAAAAAAGAGAACATCCTTTCAAGCAGACGATTTTTGGAACATAAGGCAAAATAGAAATTACTCCTTACTCCATAATGTTTTCACTTTAATTCTAAAAATTTCATATTTTTGACACACATTTTGTATTGTATCTGCATTTCAACAACTTTTACAGGAGAGGGAAAACGCTTTCTTATGAATCCTTAATTATCAATTAAACCTGGACAATAATAATTGAATTAATGAAATTTTATCATTTTACTTCAAAACCAAATTTAAGTAATTTGTTATCATTGGTTTTTCAGTAATTTAGAAAAATGTCACTTACAATAATTTCATTCTAACAATTGTGCAATGCTTTCAACTTGATTCAAGTATTGTTCTTTAATTTATAGAGAGTTACCATATTTCTGACTAAATATTGTTTTTAAGTCGTCTACAGCAGATGTGTTTGAATGTCAGAATGGGTTAAAGAGTTTTGACCCTTGTACGTGTAATAATAGTCAGTTTTATTTGATAAAGTTCCAAAGTTAAAGAGTTTTCACCCTTGTACATAAGTTCTAAACTTAAAGAGTTTTCACCCTTGTACATGTAATAATAGTCAGTTTTAGTTGATTAACTTCCAAAGTTAAAGAATTTTCACCCTTGTATACATGTAATAATAGTCAGTTTTAGTTGATTAAGTTCCAAAGTTAAAGAATTTTCACCCTTGTACATGTAATAATACAAATGTAGTCAGTTTTTGCTGATCCAGTTCCAAAGTAAAAGAGTTTTCACCCTTGTACATGTAATAATAGTCAGTTTTAGTTGATCAAGTCCCAAAGTTAAAGAGTTTTCACCCAGTACATGTTATAATAGTCAGTTTTAGTTGATCAAGTTTTCAGTAATTTAGTAAAATGTCACAAGTTTACAATAATTTCACTCTAACAATTGTGCAGTTTACAAAAAAAAACCTGTTAGTGTGAAAATATCTGACTAAATTTTAATGAATTTTGAGATGTTATCAAACTATAAAACATATGTTGCTCTTTATCTTTTCACCTAGTTTACTATAAACAATTCAAAATAATGAAAACCTAAACGTTTATTCTTATAATTTCATAGAAAACAGGTTTAGAAGTTTAAAGAGTATTGTACAATGTCATGTATGTGTGTTACAAAAAAAGTGTTGAATTTGACTAAATTTGGCATCTGAAATTTATATAACCATTTAGTTATTCTAAAGAATTAACAATAATATAAGAAAGTATATTTCATTTCGAGAATGTAGGCTCTGCCATAGTTATTGATTGTTTCAATGCAGTTTTACCATAGGGGCTCTTTAAAAATGATCCATCAAACATTGATTTGGGTTTGAGTCAACAACAATTTCCATATTAGGTGAATGAAATAATTCTATTCATGATTTACAACAGTTTATGATAAAGATAATTGTCTTAAAAATGTCCAATTAAATGCTACAGTGGGATATTACTTACTTACAAAGATTAATTAATTAAGTATTCAACACATCTTTCTGATAGGCTTTTAATCTCACTGAATCAAATAATATGTGCAAGTTTCAGAAAGATGCCACAAAAGATGTAGTCACATATGCATAATGTTTATGAAGATTTTGAATAATGAATTTAGTAAATGACAGATTCTGCTCATTTCTTAATTTATGTTTAGAGTTATAGCCATCTAGATATCACAAAAATAGCTCTCTGGACTTCTGTCCCTTATTATCCTTCAAAGCCTAATAGGGATGCCTACACAATAGATGCCAGTGTTTAAAAAAAAAGGCCTGCTGCAGCAGCAACAGTGATGGTCTTTTTTAAAGAGGTTTTATGTGTAACACTGATCTATATATATAGACAGAAATTTAAGTTATCTGGTTTAAAGAACATTTTCTGTATCAACCATGGTGTTGAAGGAGTAAATTTTAAAATGAATTGGCTCTATAGATAAGATACAAAACAAGACCACTTATCCATTTCCATATATAGTGGTCTTAAATAACATTGCTCCAGTGTCAAAATAGGCAACTTAGTATTTTGCAAGATTGTTTTCAGAACTCTAATTAATGATTGCTTTCATTTACATAGAATTTCCATATTTTGTTGTCTGCTACAGAGTTGTCACAAATGTATGGGGGGGGGGGGGGGGGGGGGGGGGGGGAAAGGTCTAACATCACCATCACCAAACTCTATTATTATTGGCATTTGTTTTGTTTCAAAGTCGAGATCAGAAGAAGAATGTTTCTTTGTAGTTTTAAGTTGTTATTGCTTAATATGGTGAAATTTTACATATATGTGTTCATAAAATAAAGGAATGACAAAAAAAGCCTTCTTTCATTAAATCACATTCATGAAAACAACGTAAGAAAATGAGTCATGATTTACCCATTTTAATTAGGAAAATGCATTTACTTCCTCAATTCAAATGCCACCTTTAGGAGATAAAAGATTTAGGGGTTTAAGTTAACAATTGCAAGTTCACATGAAAATTTAAGTAAGGTCAGCGACATATACTGTATATCTATTTAGGTCTCTGGTAAGGTATGGACCTTGTATACATGTGTCACCTCTAGTATAATTATTGTAACCAGGGAACTCACCCTTCATACCATAACACCATCTGTTAGTGTTGATATTTTAAATCCTTCATTCCTTTATAAGTGTGCCAAATAAATTGAATTGTTTGTTTAGCTAATGAATTTCAATGAATATAAATATTTATGAATCATGAAAGCATTTTAGATAAGTTAAACAGTTTTCTACATAATACATCTGAATTTTGATTTAAATTGTTTTCAACATTACATATATATCACAATTGACTTATTCATGATGATAAACACATCAAATCGGCAGGATATAACTTTGACAACATCAGGGCATAAATGTGGCTTGTCCTGACAAAATTGGCCCAAATGCGGTATCTGCTCGAAATTGAGCTATGCATATTTCTTTTGATAAACAACATGTCTACAATCCAAAACAAGAGATGTCGGAGGACAATATAGCTCGCCTATCAGGGCCTACTTCAGAATAGTTATAGCATTAGATAAAGTCACACAGTATCACCTATTGCAAGATAATACACCTTTTCAATATTCCAGAGTTATGGGACTTGACATACAGGGTCATATAATGACCCTAAATAAGTTAGTGAAGTTTCAAAGCAACAGCTTACACAGTGTCTGAGAAAAGGCCTTGCACACAAAGGTTTGACCAAAATTCTAAGTCCAAAAAGGGGCACAATTCAGAATCCATTCCAGAGCTATGGGACTCGACATACAGGGTCATCTAATGACCCTGAATAAGTGTGTGAAGTTTCAAAGCAACAGCATACACATTGTCTGAGAAAAGGCCTTGCATGCAAAGGTTTGACCAAGCTGGCAACGCCAACGCCGGGGTGACTACATAAGCTCACCTATTTCTTCGAATAGGCAAGCTAAAAAGTGATTATGGACCTGTATGACCTTGTTTTCATTAAATAAATGTCTTTTTAAATAGTGACTAAAACTCAAATATTTCATTAATTTACATTTATTCTTTAAACATCCCAGATGTGTAAAAGATAACACATCTATATGTTTTTTTCAGATGAACTGTGTGAAATAACATATAAAAGAATGAATCAATACTTGAAATGTTAAAAAAAACAAAAAAACAATAGACTCATAAGTATGTCATAATGTAGTCTTCTGCAAAAAATGTGTTGTATGTGGGAAAGGGTTAGTAAGACACACTAAAAATGAAATACCATAATAGAGTGAAAAATGTGTTTTAATTATTTTAACCGACGCAGTTAAATTAAATAAACCTAACTTTTAACCCGTTCCCTCATATAGACACTTTCTGACGCCTCTGCAGCAGTCAGATTTTTTTGAAAACATGGCAACAATAGATCAATTTCTCCGTTTGTCAACATGTTTTCAACTCTATTCAATTATTGTACTTTCATTTAAAGGTTGTTTCCAAATTTGTTCGGGTGTGTTTTCAAAGTCGTCTGATGCAGATTTGTTGTATGTAGGAAATATTCATTGTATGAATATTTGAATTTATACATATATAAATATTGTTCAAAATCAGTTGAAATCATGAACATTAAGAATGTATTCTTTCTCTAAATTATTTATTTCCCACATACAGACCCTTCTGCAGCAGACGACTTTTGAAAACACTGTGTCAAAAGCAGAAATTGATCAAAACAAGAAATTTCTCCTTTTGTCACTATGTTCTCAACTCTGTTGTATGTGGGAAAGGGTTAAGGCGCACAACCTTATTTGCAATCATTAGACACTAAAAAATGTTAAACATTCCAATAATAATTTATATACTTTTGTTCAAAATCAGTTGAAAACATGAACATTTATAATGTATTCTTTCTTTAAATTATTTCTTTCCAACATACAGATGCTTTTAGACTTTTGAAAACACAGTGACAAAAATAGAAATTGCACAAAGCGATGTTCTCAACTCTTTTCTGTAATTATACATACATTTAAAGAGCTTTTTCGTGTATTTGCATTCTTACAAAATATACTGCAAATTTGTTGTATCTGGGAAAGGGTTAAAGCAATTTTAACAGTATTTCTGTGATATTATTTTAGCCAGCTCACCTATACATGACGTGCTTCCTGGTTTCTATGTCCAGTACTCTATATCCAACTCCTCCCAGACATCTGGCTGCTTTCCTATATAGTACACTTTACCCCCAAGTTTTGAAGCGTGATGGCAATTATTCATGTACAATCTACTCATTTTTGAGGCTACGTGTTGAATAGGTCTCAGCATATTATAGCTTTAAATGTCAGACAAAAAGATCTGACACAGAATGAAATGCCTAGTGTAAAGACTAGATTGAAATGAACAAAACATAATATTAACAACACAGTATGCAGTAATTTGCAGAGCGAGGAAGAAAGTGCCATATTAAATTTCCTCAACATATTTGATTTTCGATGACCCGCTTTGGGACTGATGGTTTTGGACAGGCACTCTCACTCTGGTCACAAAGTGGTCCAATCTCCTCATAAAGGTACCACAAACGTTGTGGCTCCAGTCCTGGAAGTGGAAGTCTGTCTGGGAGCCTGTCTGGAAGTATAGCATCTTTCTTCAAAACGGAAATTTCCACCTCTTGATCTTCTGCATGCTGTCTAGCAAAAATACCTGGCCAGGCTGATCTCATCCTACAATTAGTAAAAACAAATTATAAGAATGACAAAAATTACTTTCGTATATAGGTAAATTGAAAAGTGCGCACCATATTTCAAGATACTGCAGAGTCCTCGATAAGATAATTATCACAATATCTATCATATTATTCCTTTTTACCCAATGTTGTGGTATTCACAAGAATCGCCTCACTGAATCGATTATTTTGAATATTAACAACATAGATTTCTAAAATAGAGTTATGGTTCTTGTACACTGCACTTCCTCTTAATGTGCTGTGTCATAGTATGAAGTTTTATTAAATTCCATCCAGTAGTTTTGAATTAATTCTATGCTCAACAAAAAGTAACAAAGGGCAATAACTCTAAGCTATTTTAAAGTTATGGTTCTTGTACACTGCACTTCCTCTCATTGTGCTCTACCATGGTATGAAGTATTATTAGATTCCATCTATTAGTTATTCAGTTATTCTCCGGACAAGGAAAATCGCAACGGACGGATCAACCGACCAAACAAACACAAGGTGACTCCAATATACCCCCTCTAAATTCGTTTGTCGGCGGTATAATAAAGAAGCTCAACAAATAGTTCAAATAACATTACTTATAAAAGAGGCAATGTATTCAATTGATATGAATAGCAAATTTTGAAAATAGTATTTCTTTTAACAAACCTGAATTGATGGTATGACAGTAACTTGGGTAATGGCTTGAAAAACTCTCGTATGTACGGAGAGCAGTTGTAGAAAACCACAGGTTTCTCTTGATTTTCAACAAGATGTGGGATGTTATGACCATTCTGTGATGAATTCGGACAGTCCCAGCAATATCCTCAAGTGAGCTGACATTAGAATTTCTCCAGCAAACCTGGAATATATCATTTTGACAAGACAACTTCAATTTTCGTAACAACAAGAACATTTTATTTCAAATTATGCACTTCTTTAAAATTATGTGAGGTAAAATGTTATAGCATACTACCTAACATGGAAACCGAAGTTTTTACTGACATAAGAAGTAATGTATTGGTTTAGGATTAATGAATATTATACCCTTAAATCATTTGTTACTGGAAGTTTTTTTCAAAACTATAATTTTAATAAAATTGATGTACATTGGATGCCGAATAAAAGCTACTTCAGAATTAGGAAAAGCTAGATATATATTTTGTTTTATTCATTTATGTTTATTTATGAACATACCTTCCATAATCCAAAATGCCAATCCGGGATGAATTTGGTATGACCCGCTTCCATCATACTAAACTCGATGGTGTCATTCCTTCAAGTCATTGTGTGCCATAGTCAATAGCTGAAATTGGATTTTGAAATATATTAATAGTGTTTAACACTTTCCCACCTACAATAAATCTGCAGCAGACAACTTTGAAAATGTATTCGCAAAGGCATGAAAAATCTCCACAAACAAGGATTTAAGTAATAGAGTTGAAAACATTGTGGCTAAAGTAAAGACCTGTTTTTGCCAAAATGTTTTTCAAACGGCATCTGCTGCAGATATGTCAGAATGCGTCAACATGGGGGAAAGGGCTAACCAAGTATTGTTTTCATACTCAAAAGACACTATGATTGTAGATAATACACCAATATTTCATACTAAGTATTGTTAACAATTATCTGATGATTCTGAAAAGTTTATTCCATTATAATAATACTAATTTGTTTATAAATAGTAGACACAAAATAACTTATTTAGTGGACAAGAAACAATAGCTTCAAGAACGAATTTCAAGATAAATAGCTGAAGACAATTAATACTTACCCAATCCAGAGACCTAAAATAACATTTTTTTAGGTCTCTGCCCAATCACAGTATTGTTTTTGTTTTGGCCAGAACAGTTGTCCATATCATTATGCATGACAGTATGTTTTTATCCCGGGAATCAGGGTATGATATCTTATTTCTTTAATGGCGTCAAATACGATATTTGAGGGTAAAACTCAAATCCAATAATTATTTGTGCAATGCAGTGTTATTCGTATGAATTGTCCTATCCTTATTAAACGTTAATACTCAAATTGTATCCCAAAATGAATTTGTATGAAGCCCGTTTTCTGTGTTCTGATAATATGGGTTGTATTTTCTCAGTTTGTAGTTCAGGAAAATATGGTGTTAACTGTGCATACCCATGCGGTAATTGTGAGAACAATGCAGCTTGTAACAGTGTAGATGGTGCATGTACAGCTTGTGTACCTGGATATATGTCTCCCATGTGCAAAGGTAGGTATGGTTTAGACGTTGTGAAGTATATAGATTTTACTTTTACGAATGTTATCACTCACATACAATTGAATATGTTATTAAGCCCTTCTTTGAGAAAAGATGTGAACTTGTATTGACGTATAAACAAAGTGCATCTGGATACTGTTTAATGATAACAAAATATATATTATTCACCCACGCAACCACATGGAATTAATCAAACATCAACAAGTTTATCGTTACTCTGGTTCATCAAACTGCATGGTACATTTATGATTTGAGCTTAAATTAGGTTTGATGATCATATCAAGATATCATTAAATGCAATTTTCACATGCTAAATTAAAGCTTTCAATTTACCATATGTTCTATTACATGTTAAACAAGTACGGTTATATCTTTTTGATCCTATAACGCTCCCATCACCGTTTTGCTTAAGCCGCGGTCACATCTTACGATCACGCACGTAGTTGACCGTAGTTCATTTGAACGTAGTTGACCGTAGTGCCTCTACGGTCAACTAGGTAGAAGTAGGGTGAAGTAGGCTCGAGCATAATGACTAGGGTTTACTAGGGTATCACTACGTGTAGCTACGGACAAATACGTTGAACTACGTGTGAACTACGGCCAAGTAGAGTTAAATGCGGTCAACTAAGTAGAAAGAGGATGAAGAACGTTCGAGCATAATGGCTAGAGTTAACTAGGGTATCACCACGTGTAGCTCAACTACGTTGAACAACGTGTGAACTACGGTCAAATACGGTCAACTAGGGTCAACTACGTTTAAACTACGGTCACAGTTGGGTATTGGCATCGTAGCTCACCATAGAGATATTTTGAACATGTTGAAAAAATGTTTGCTAACTACGGGCAAATCATTGGTTTCTTGAAGTTCAAACTACGTTTATACCTACGTTAAACTACAGTTAACTACGTATATCTACGTTTAACAACGGTCCACTACGGTCCACTACGTTCAACTACGGTCCACTACGTTCAACTACGGTCCAATACGTTCAACTACGGTCCACTACGGTCCACTACGTTTAACTACGGTCTTCTATGGTCCACTAGGTTCAACTACGGTCCACTACGGTCCACTACGGTCCACTTCGTTCAACTACGGTCATCCCCCACTACGGTCAACTACGTGCGTGATCGTAAGATGTGGATTTAAAGGCAAACAACGGGTGAATGGATACTACAATAAATATGTTAAATTTAATAATCCTCCACATGATTGAATTGATGTCTTTTAAAATAAGATATGTATTCTGCTTGTTATAAGACTGCATTGACGGCCGATATGGTTCTACTTGTAATGAAGAATGTGGCAATTGTAACAACAACGATGTATGTGACAAAAGTAATGGTAACTGTCCTAATGGGTGCTCTACTGGATATCAAGGGACCAAATGTCAAGAAGGTATGATATATAATCTCTTTAATAGCATCAACTACGGTTAATCTCAATATTCATTGATCATTGCTTTTCTCTGCACTTAGTAATTAAGACTCTTATCAAATTTCAGTGCAATATATTTTAATGTATTTTCATTTTCTTGAATGAACTTTAATAATCAAATTATATCCCTAAACGATTTTTTTTATACAAAATATCGGTTGTATTTCAACAGTTTGTAGTTGGGGAACATACGGTCTGGGCTGTGTAGACACTTGCGGTAGATGTGAGAACAACGCTACTTGTAACAATGTAGATGGTGCATGTACAGCGTGTGTATTTGGATACCTTTCTCCTATGTGCAAAGGTATGGTCTTGTTTTAACTAATTTTATCTTTCAAACAAATCCAGAAATATGTGAGTTTTATTTGATTATACATTTTTATTATAGTTTACGAATGTTTTAACTCATATGGATTTGAATAATGGCGCTGAAGTACATTTTGATACTGTTTAATGATAACACAATAGTAATCTACGCAATTAATATAACTTAAAAAAACATCAATTAATTTGTCATTAATCTGGATCATTATTTTGCATGGTAAAACAAAATGTATGATTCAAGCTAAAGGCTGTCAATTTAGTTCTTAACACTTATATTCCCCGGAACCCAGTTTTTAGTCTATGAATCAAATACTTATTCCCTTCTGAACACGACAACTTCCGTTGGCGTCAATCCTGGAGCTATTTATTCTGTCACTCATACTTTTCGACGATTTACAAATAACATTAAGATCAATGCCACCAGAGTGGATAACGTTTTATATTAAGGTATACTTTAAGCAAGTGTGAGAATTGAAGAGAATTGTGAGTCTTCACAAACCTGTTGACCTTGTACAAAACTGGCTGTGTCGGTACTAATTTACAAGCTTGAATTATTGTTTTCTTTTTTGGTGATCTGCTTTGTATCGTATTCAATTATTTGTTTGTCTTGTATATTAAAAATGTTTAATTTATCCAACTGTACCCATAGCATAAGATTGAGACGCAATATTTAATGTCTTTCTATTGTCCTTGTTGTTAGATTGTATTGCCGGTCGATATGGCCCCACTTGTAATGAAGAATGTGGCCACTGTATCAACAATGAAATATGTGATAAAAGTAATGGTATTTGTCCTAATGGATGTTCTGCTGGATATCAAGGGACCAAATGTCAAGAAGGTATGATATATAATCTCTTTAATAGCATCAACTACGGTTAATCTCAATATTCATTGATCATTGCTTTTCTCTGCACTTAGTAATTAAGACTCTTATCAAAATTTAGTGCAATATATTTTAATGTATTTTCATTTTCTTGAATGAACTTTAATTATCAAATTATATCCCTAAACGATTTTTTTTATACAAAATACCGGTTGTATTTTAACAGTTTGTAGTTGGGGAACATACGGTCTGGGCTGTGTAGACACTTGCGGTAGATGTGAGAACAACGCTACTTGTAACAATGTAGATGGTGCATGTACAGCGTGTGTATTTGGATACCTTTCTCCTATGTGCAAAGGTATGGTCTTGTTTTAACTAATTTTATCTTTCAAACAAATCCAGAAATATGTGAGTTTTATTTGATTATACATTTTTATTATAGTTTACGAATGTTTTAACTCATATGGATTTGAATAATGGCGCTGAAGTACATTTTGATACTGTTTAATGATAACACAATAGTAATCTACGCAATTAATATAACTTAAAAAAACATCAATTAATTTGTCATTAATCTGGATCATTATTTTGCATGGTAAAACAAAATGTATGATTCAAGCTAAAGGCTGTCAATTTAGTTCTTAACACTTATATTCCCCGGAACCCAGTTTTTAGTCTATGAATCAAATACTTATTCCCTTCTGAGCACGACAACTTCCGTTGGCGTCAATCCTGGAGCTATTTATTCTGTCACTCATACTTTTCGACGATTTACAAATAACATTAAGATCAATGCCACCAGAGTGGATAACGTTTTATATTAAGGTATACTTTAAGCAAGTGTGAGAATTGAAGAGAATTGTGAGTCTTCACAAACCTGTTGACCTTGTACAAAACTGGCTGTGTCGGTACTAATTTACAAGCTTGAATTATTGTTTTCTTATTTGGTGATCTGCTTTGTATCGTATTCAATTATTTTTTTGTCTTGTATATTAAAAATGTTTAATTTATCCAACTGTACCCATACCATAAGATTGAGACGCAATATTTAATGTCTTTCTATTGTCCTTGTTGTTAGATTGTATTGCCGGTCGATATGGCCCCACTTGTAATGAAGAATGTAGCCACTGTATCAACAATGAAATATGTGATAAAAGTAATGGTATTTGTCCTAATGGATGTTCTGCTGGATATAAAGGGACAACATGTAAAAAAGGTATGATATATAATCTCTTTAATAGCATCAACTACGGTTAATCTCAATATTCATTGATCATTGCTTTTCTCTGCACTTAGTAATTAAGACTCTTATCAAAATTCAGTGCAATATATTTTAATGTATTTTCATTTTCTTGAATGAACTTTAATAATCAAATGATATCCCTAAACGACTTTTTTTATACAAAATATCGGTTGTATTTCAACAGTTTGTAGTTGGGGAACATACGGTCTGGGCTGTGTAGACACTTGCGGTAGATGTGAGAACAACGCTACTTGTAACAATGTAGATGGTGCATGTACAGCGTGTGTAATTGGATACCTTTCTCCTATGTGCAAAGGTATGGTCTTGTTTTAACTAATTTCATCTTTCAAACAAATCCAGAAATATGTGAGTTTTATTTGATTATACATTTTTATTATAGTTTACGAATGTTTTAACTCATATGGATTTGAATAATGGCGCTGAAGTACATTTTGATACTGTTTAATGATAACACAATAGTAATCTACGCAATTAATATAACTTAAAAAAACATCAATTAATTTGTCATTAATCTGGATCATCATTTTGCATGGTAAAACAAAATGTATGATTCAAGCTAAAGGCTGTCAATTTAGTTCTTAACACTTATATTCCCCGGAACCCAGTTTTTAGTCTATGAATCAAATACATATTCCTTTCTGAACACGACAACTTCCGTTGGCGTCAATCCTGGAGCTATTTATTCTGTCACTCATACTTTTCGACGATTTACAAATAACATTAAGATCAATGCCACCAGAGTGGATAACGTTTTATATTAAGGTATACTTTAAGCAAGTGTGAGAATTGAAGAGAATTGTGAGTCTTCACAAACCTGTTGACCTTGTACAAAACTGGCTGTGTCGGTACTAATTTACAAGCTTGAATTATTGTTTTCTTATTTGGTGATCTGCTTTGTATCGTATTCAATTATTTTTTTGTCTTGTATATTAAAAATGTTTAATTTATCCAACTGTACCCATACCATAAGATTGAGACGCAATATTTAATGTCTTTCTATTGTCCTTGTTGTTAGATTGTATTGCCGGTCGATATGGCCCCACTTGTAATGAAGAATGTGGCCACTGTATCAACAATGAAATATGTGATAAAAGTAATGGTATTTGTCCTAATGGATGTTCTGCTGGATATAAAGGGACAACATGTAAAAAAGGTATGGATGGTACATGTATCTACTCGTTTTGATTGAGTCAAATATATCTTTTTTTTTTCTTTTTTTTTTGGTGAAGTCGTTCAACTTCTTTTATTTTACATTTATACATAACATAAACGAATGTAAATTACAATAACAGTACAAAACATGAAGCATATATATATATATCTCTCTCTTTGCTTATCTACAGATAGCTATTGAAATTTACCAAAAATGTTGAAAGTTTATTTTTTGAAGACAAATAAGTATACAAAAATCTGTATTCTTTGATAAATAAGTTCTCTACACTATGTATTTGCATTTTTTTATCGCTGATATAGTAACCCTTATAAATACAAAATCCTATGAGATTAAATATATCAATTTAGCGTAAATTGCGGGTCTGTATATTCAGCAGACGCATTACGCTGAACGTTATGGAGTATAGAGGTAAAAAGCAGACAGATATCGGAAAACGATGACGGCAAATCAGATGCAGTTTTTGTGTGTATTATTTAGTTTAGTTTAAAAAAAAAAAAATGAGAAATAGTCAAATATCAGTATATATATTATACATGTCATGTCTATATGATTGGAAAACGAGCGTCATAGACCCTTATACAATTTTTTTCTTAAACAGGTTTTGCATATCATATTTAAAATTGCATGGCTACTGATAGTGCGTTTGCATAATTTATGATTATTGAAATTAGATTATTCTATTGTCTCAATAGATCTTACTTAAGATTACAAAATAATTCTTTCTAATATCATTACTGTTATGTCACACCAAGAGTCACTAGCAGCAAACAACACGTACACGACAATCCTCGTCCCGTACTAAATCTTTTGGTTGCAGCAATATATTTATAAATATAGATATATATGTATTATTTATAAAAGGTATTAACGAGTTTACACGTCATCATTAAAAAAAAAATTGAAAATCGAGAATTATATTCTCATTTGTATTTATAAAATAAAACACGTATCCATCAACACTATGAACCGTAAGACCCCTGAAAACGCGAGTTAATTACCCATGGGGCTATTAATCAAGGGTAGTGAGTTCGAATCAATACTCGGACTTCTGTCAAGAGGGAAAGAGTGATCGAATCCAGACTCGGACAAATGTCAAGAAATGTCAAGAAAAGCACTTCTCGAAATCTTTTGACTAAGTTCCTTTTTTGTTCAACCGCTTATTCCATGTGACAATTGTTATCATTGAAACCGTTAAACAACCGGTTTGTAGAGATAAATTATAAGGTTACTAAATCATGCTAAGGCTATTCATTGTGAAACAAATGTCCTTTTAAACGGGTATTATTTTAAATGAATCCCCTTTATTTAATCGTAAATGACTTTCTAGGACATGTCAATCGTGAAATAGATCAAATGTATCGTCGCGAAAATACCATGATTAGAAACCACTGTTAGAAAATCGCTACATGTTTTATGATATCAACCTGCCTAAAAAAATGGCGTCTTCTTTTATATTATTCACGTCCCTAGCAATTTTGAAAAAGAAAATATATTGCGCGATAAAGCGTAAATATGAATTAACAAAACAATCCAAAACAATTTTTAATTATTAAATGTTCGTAGTGCTTAAAAATCATAAACATGTCCAATTTCAAATAGACAATATCACAATTTACAATAAAAAAGTTACTGCGCGAAACTGGGAATATTAATTGTATTAATACTCGTTCTTTCGAATGAGTTTTGCTATCGCAAACTCTGTCGAAGCGTTCAACACAATATAATTTAATACAGATACAGTTAAGAACATCATGAAATTGACAAATTTACCGTTCACGCTCCGCTCCGTCCCCGCTCCAATCCTCCCTTAAAGCATACAGTCGTTCAAATGATTGTGATTGCTTTTGTCCGTTCCGTTCAAATTGATCGCCTTTTTACGCTCACTGGGATCTTTTTTTTTTTTATCAAAAGTAGTTTCGTAAAATAATTATTTAGTAAATTGTTGCAACCGCTCAACGATCGAAGCATTCATGTGATTGGATTTTTTCATTCATTATGATTGTTTCGTTCAAAGCGCCAAATTCCATTCCGCTCTTAAAGAGTTCCAACTTCGTTCCAATCACGCTCACGATCCAATCATGTTACGCTCAGATTGTCAATTTCATGATGTTCTTAACTGAACGTGACAAGCTGAAATCCAAATATTAGTTTCCCATAGACAGTCTGGTTAAGATTTGCACCATTAGAAACAAAACAAAAAATTCAGTTTTTCGTAATATGAATAGGGAGGCGTTTAATTGATGCGCTTATAATGTATACAACTTGTTTAGCATTTTCTAGTCCTTACTTTTAATTGCGTTGTTCTTACATTTCATTCGATTACATATACGGTGTACATTTGAGAAAGAGAGGTGTTTACTTATCATTATTTCAGAGTGTGAGGATGGTACTTATGGACTCGAATTTCAAGAAACATGTGGGAACTGTTTTAATAATCGACCCTGTAACAAGATGGATGGTGGTTGTGCTACATGTGCTGTAGGATTTCAAGGAAACACATGTGTTGACGGTAAATATGAATGCAATACAATGAATATACATGGACAAATGTGTATTGTAACAGTACAGTATACAGTTAATCAGGGTTTGCTTTGGTACATATTATAGTAAAATATCATACTGGTTTTCAATAAGTGTTTAATCAGTCATTTGTGTACGATTGGTTACGTGCATTTATAAATATTGGAACTGTTTTAATAATGAGCCCCGTAATAAGATAGATGGTGGTTGTATTGCATGTGATGCAGGATATAAATGCTGCGGTAAATATGCTTGCAATACCATCGATCTACATGTAAACAATTACCTTTTGTTACATCAAAGTGACAGTTAAACAGGGTTTGCCTTGGTATATAATATATTAAAATATCATACTGGTTGCTGTGGTGGTTTTTTTTCAATGTGTTTTTTATGTAATTTGTTCGTCAATCGTACGATAGGTTTCATGCATTTATAACATGACACACACTTTATACATCTTCGTTCACGGATGAAAACGAGTTTGTCGTCCGGTCGCCAAGAAATGTAATTTTCTACGTTTGAGAAAACGAAATAAGGAGGAAATTAATTTCCCCGTTTGAAAGCAATGAACGCTAGGTGGCGTTGTTTCAAAGTGAATTGCACGAGGGAAGTTCTCGTGTCCAGTCTTTCAGGTTTGGACAGTCGGATTGTGCTGACGTGTACGAGTTATATTTGTTCATGATAGTTCAAACAATAAAATTACAAAGAATAGTTCGGAGAATTCGTTGTGTTAATGTTTTTGATAAACTTAAAGATTGCTTTCTTTGAATTATGCTGTTTCCATTTCATATAGATATATTATTACAATATGATAGCTAAATGCGAATGAGGCCCAACATTTCTTGGTTCGACATTGACAAATGGGCACAGGTTTCCAGAGTTTTTGGCTATAAAAAGTTTTATCTTTGGTTGTTCCTGGGCTAGATGGACCATCTGCATATATACATATTTAATCCATTAGTCATGTTATAGTTATACTGATTTAATTGAATTGTATATTTCATAGTAAGTGTGTGTAGAAAAGATGGTGAACGCACACAGGTTCTTGTGCGGGTGTTATATGACAAACATGTAATTGCCACATGTATAACCATCCAAATATGTTATAAATTAAGAATGCCTTGTACTGTACATATTTACTCGACTGAGTCGACTGTCCAAATGCTTGTCGCAATTATAGAAAATGTATTTTAAATATGAAGTGTTATTTGTTGCATTTGTCATTAGTCAGTTATATTCCAAAAATAAGTCCGTGAATGGAAAGGTACATGAGGAATTTAAGTCCTTACGAGTCCAACGACCTGCTTGTTTTATAACATGAATTCAGTCATTCTAATTGAAATTAATGTCAATAGCATAGGACTGATACAGAATATGTATTATAGATCATGAACTCTTTGACTGATACTTTTCTAGATATTTGTTGAATCGGAAATGAACAAACATTATGATTTAGGTGATTCGATGAACTACATGTGTTTTACAGAATGTCAGACTGGTACCTATGGTTTTAATTGTATACAACATTGTGGACCGTGTCTAGACGAAGATGAGTGTGACATATATACAGGAGAATGTCCGAGAGGATGTACTGATGGGTACAAGGGTAGCCAATGCTCTCAGAAGATAAATCAAGATGCTTCGCCTTGTTCAGAAACATGTATCAGTCTACCTGTCTTCATAGGATCGTTGTTTGCAGTCATTGTCGTTACTATAACAAGTGGACTCCTTTGGATGCTTCACCGAAATAGGCTTCATAAGAAAACACAGTAAGCATTATGATTTGAGCAATACATACCCGACCTCTAATGGCAAAAGCCTGTCAAATTACATACCGTGTTAGCAAGAGGCCTGCAGGATGTTAATGATAACACGTGGAGTACACTTATTTATGGTTTCAAACGGTTAGTGGCGAAAAATAATTATAAGACAAAGCAAAATGGAATATGTCTTATTTTTAGCTTTTCTTAAAGTCAATTCGCTAGACATGTATGCTATATTTAATAGTGCATGTATCCAATCGAATCCACCATTTAGTAGAAATAGTGTTTAACATCTTAATTAATTAGCAATTTGGTTATTATATATGTTTTCAGCAAAGCAGTGAACAGTGAAGACACTTATATTCAACTACCAAACATACCATCAAATTATGACACCTTGGAGCTCGACAACCCTGATGGAGAGAGCACGTACACCGAGTTAAACAGGAGATCCTAATCATAGTTGGTCCAGCATGGATATATTCATCGCCCAAACTGATTTATTTGTGTAAATATAGATACGTATCTGACAAAACATAGATCAAATGAATATTTGACAAAACAATTAAAAACTATAATAACGTGTCACTATCTGATCAACACAAGTGTTAATGATAACGAGTAACACATGATCAAAACAGTACTAATATTGCACTCGGTGTGATCTAAAAAAAAAGAGGTAACGTCATTGGAAATAGCTCACTTGTACACATCAAATATGTATTATATAATACTTTAGGAAAGGTAAAGATAAAGTGATTGATTGAGTGGGTGAGCGTAGGTGTTAATGTGAGGAATATAGTGAGATTCGAGTATATGAAAAGGGAAATAAGGAATAAATCAATCACGTGTTAAAAGGTCTAAACCATTACATAATTAACTCGGTAATACATGCAAACTGGACATGCCAAAAACATGTGTAGAACATGTGTAGAATTGTAAAATGCCAATTAGCGTTAAATACACACTAAACAATAGCATCTCGTGTTTCGTTACCATACATCTATCTATAAACAAGATAAAAACTATAAAATAAGCCACGCATCATTCAGTCCATATTTTCAAACGCAGATAACTGTTATACATTAGTTTCAGTTCGGGCAATTGCTTTTGCACAAGAAAGTTTTTTAACGTTTAAGGTATAACAACTTTTAAGGAAAAACAACGTTCGCCCCTTGGTGGCCATTTTTTCAACGTATCTCATTTCTTTGAAAAGGATAAGAAGTAGGTCAACCAAGGAATATTTGTATAAAATAACTTTTGAATTGGGGTCAATTGTTTTTGCAAGGAAGATCCTTAAATAGTAAGGATGTTCCTCTCATTGTGATGCCGCAGCAATCAAAACTCTGCATGTAATTAAATTCTTTGATTTTTATAAAATCACATGGACCACATGAGGCACCTCTTTTCATGAGATGTTTTCGAAGACGATGACTCTTAATACCATACTACTAGTATCAGGTGAAATATAAGATGTCCACATTTTCGATTTGTTGCAGTTTGTAATATTATAAAATGTATACCTGTCTGTAATTAGAGGTACATCAAAGAGTTACAATCCGAAATGAGTTTACCCTTATTGTTATTAACATTGTGTGTTTGAATACGTTTGAAGCTATACAGAATTGTCTGCGACAGTAGTAAAACATTTCATTCTGAAATTGTACTGCTTTCTCTGTCGCATGAAGGTCAAAGCATTCCTGTGAAAGTATTGTGAACATTTTCAATTAATTTATAAGGTGAAGATATTTGTAGGACAGACAGCCATGCATATGACGACAGACGCCGGAGGTTTAGTGTTCACAATAGCTCTACCCGCAATTCGTGCTCACGAGAGCAAAACGTATTTTCAATGTTCTGCTTTACACAAGTTTGGACTTCTTGTAAATGTCATGATTCAAAACTATAGTTATGTTAAAGACGGACACAGTCGTAAAGTTAAGTTTAACCAAAGGCGGTGTGAAACAAAAATGTCAAAACAAGTATTTATGACAACGCATGAACATGTTTCAAAAGTATTCTAAACAAGGAACCGATTTGAATGCGGTCCGTAATTGACTTGTCCAATTCAATAAGCTTTTGTTTAAACTTATTTATCTTACATCAATTGTTTAACAAACTTTGAGTTTATATTAATCACCCTGATTAGTACTTGCGCCGTTTGTGTGGGCGAATCTCAAAGTCAGAACCTTTCGAACCCGGGACCTATTGAACGAGAAGCATTATCATCTAGAAATGCAATACTGTCTTCCAAACGAAACTTTATGAAAAGCACAATACATGTTTGCCATTTCAATTACGAAAAACGAAATATTATATTTATTTCTGTTATCATGTTATATCAATCCTTTTTCACATGCGACAACTCTGCAGCATACGACTTTGGATACACATATAGGCAGAAATATTGAACAACTCTGTATATGAATGTTTAACAATTGAATAATATAGAAATGAACGCATTTTGACGCATCTGCAGCAGACGAATTTTAAAAGCATTGTAGCGATAGAACAAATTACTTCTCATAAGCATTTATTCCTTTAACACACATTTTGCCATCTTTTTTCAAATTATTTTACAATGAAATGTGTCACTTATCAAAGTTGTCTGCAGCAGGTTGTAAGAATCAAAACATGGATTACATGTGTGCATCAGTTAAGATTGTAATAACTTACTTTACCAATACAGACAATTTAACATTCTGAAAGTATGACAAGGATCTAAGTACAGTGTAGTTAAAACAGAACATCCGTCAACAGGTGTAACACAAACGTTTTGAAGAATTGAATGATTGATCAGGAAAACAATAAAGATCCCACTAGACTTTCCAAGTACACATGTTTATCCAACACTTCACTGTACACAAAACGACACAGTAATTCTGTATTTGTTCCCTATGTTTTCCCCCGACGGTTTCCGATTAGTCTATAAGACGTTGTATGCTTATTCTGCGATGACAATGGTGACGACGATGTACTTGGTAGAAAGCAGTAGAAATTATCGCCGAATATAAGGTTTCCATCAAAGTCAAACAACACAACACAACACCAGTTAATAGCCCTACCCTGTTCCATTTATATGGTGTTCATACATTTCAAAGCTCAGGTTGTCGTCACATTCATTAAGAATAGACTCAGGTAGATATGGAAATAACAGAGTGGAAAGAAGCCAGCGCTTATGTCCACTCTGTAATTCTCATGTACTAGAGGATGAGTATCACTTTATATTAGTTTGTGATAAATACTCTGATCTTAGAACACTGTATTTCAAACGATATTTTTTATAAAAGACCGAACATTTATAAATTTGTTATATTATTAAAAACAACCAACAAGTAAACTTCTTAATTTTGCAAAATGAGCAGAGAGAAGTAGTTTATTGAATAACATAGTTAATTGATAAGTCTACATGTAAGTTCATTTCTTATGTGAATTGTTACAATAATGCTGGTTTAGCGCGGTTGATGAAAGTAACAATTGCCAATGCTGGTTTTGCGCGGTTGATGAAAGTAACATTTGCCACGTAACTTGCAAGATGCATTTAATCATTGATTGACTCCAGAAATAGGGAAGGTGGGGAACACGTATGTTACCTTTTTCTGTACTTACTACGTACTTAGTATAATAAAATTTTAATCGTTTTCTTTGTGTTGTGACTCTCAATATATTTGTTGAAGTAATTGGACAACAAAGAGCGTGAGTCCTTTGCTTTTCGTTTCTGTTAAGCCCCGTGTTACTTTGATGTGCAAAAAGAGCATATCTCTTATTTAGCATTGTTCTGTGTGATAAATCACGTTTATGCATAATTATTGTGTATTTATGCAATCGACATCAGTTACTGTTTGCTCTAAAACGCAAAGTTGATTGAGAGTCACAACATAAAACTTTTCATATTTATATTCTTTGATGTATATCCATGTGTACGTGTATGTGTAGGTGCATGTATATGTGAGTATATATGTACATTTATATGTATGTTTGTATTTATGTGTAAGTCTATATGTATGTATATAAATATATGAAGCCATGTATATTTTGTAGATAAGTTTTGTGAATAAGGGTGTATTTTTTTTTTTTTTTTTTTTTTTCTTCTGACTCAATAACAGTAAATACTACTTGGACTTTGGAAACAATTAAATTATAAATTAGTAAAAAGATGTAAATAAACTACGATTAAAAGTCGCTGTCGCAAAATATCAGTTCGGAAAATAAAAAGGTTACTCTTTCCAGTCAATTACTAGCTCATTACAAAATATAAGATTAGTCAATCTCGATTAAGAGTATCATTATTTATGATTTTTCTTTCTTTTTTTCTATGTGTATGTTTATTGTAAATTGTGTATATATTCTTTTATTATGTGTGTGTTAATTGTAATTTGTTTATATATTGTCAAAATGACAAGAAACTGTACAGTTTACGTTAAATAAAATTATTGTCTATTCTCTATCGTCTATCTATATCTCTGTACCCATTGGATGGAATCGACTATTAGTGACAGAATCCGCTGGATGGGGTTGTTGGAGGCGGGGAAGACGTGGTCGGATGGGTTGTCGTCCGCTGACAGTGCCGGTTGGCTCAAACTGTTAATTGCCCGGTCTAATTGCGGACGTTACCGTGGAATTCATAACATTCTTAGCAGACAACTGGCTACTTTCTAACGTTGAGTCATTAAGCCCATTGCTGGAAATAGATTGACGCTAGTCACAATTACTTTGCGTCAATTAATGGTTTAGAATTGATGAACCCTGGATTTCACCATGCTTGAGAATTAGAGCTATTGACTTTCCCTTTCTCTCAGTATTCACACACAGAACATAGTAGAGCAATGCTATAGAATAACCAACAGTCATCTGCGTTGAAAATTCCTGAGTTTAAATTGATTTATACAACATGTAGGAATCATAAATTAATGCATTGAA
This sequence comes from Serripes groenlandicus, assembly GCA_031761405.1. Classification (NCBI taxonomy): domain Eukaryota; kingdom Metazoa; phylum Mollusca; class Bivalvia; order Cardiida; family Cardiidae; genus Serripes; species Serripes groenlandicus. The sequence goes on along the minus strand of JASEVX010000006.1, from coordinate 56,978,364 downwards.
ATACACAAGGAAATATTGCTACGGTTGTTTCTTGTACAGTTTATAACAACTATTTTATCTTACCGAACGTAAGTTCAGAAAACTGCGGCGTAGAAATAGGTATATTTGTTGTTGTTGTTCGTGGTGTCAACAACTTCAATGACTCATCTACTTTTATTGCTATGTTTTTAAAATGTGATCTTTATCGGCTAGTCTGTTACTAAAGAACTTACCATTGATAATAGTATCATGTTAGATGCAATGATACAACACATTAGTTATATACCGACGTATTACCTTTTAAAGGCATTTCTTTACACATTCATATATTTTGTACAAAGCCTAAGATAGTGACAAGTTACTGTACATTTTTAAAATTGCTTGTCTTATGATGATATTATTTCGGATGTTAGTTCTCGCTTTTGAAATGATTTAACTAAAAGCATTATATATTTAAGAAGAAAATAGAAGTAGGTCTTAGAACAATTGCGTGTGATATATGTATACATTTGCCGTAAACAAAATGAACAAACAAAATGAGTCCACTATTACAGCGGCTGGTTTTTCATCGGGAGAAGAAGAGCAAGAAGAAGAATAAGACGAAGAAGAACAGCAATCAGGTAACCATTCCCGTTCAATAGTAACACAATGTGATACTTATTAATTTTTCCCGAATGTAACACGCTTGCAACAGAATAGTTTGAAGACATCGAAGTTAAGATACAGAAATACTCCATAAAATAATTAACATTATTGAAAATACTTGCAAATATTGTGACAAAAGAAGAAATTGCTCGTTTCTCATTGTGTCACAATGTTTGCTTAAGTCGTCTGCGAATGGAAAGAGTTAATTTGTCGTTAAATCTTAAATATTTCAAGGAATAAAGATGAAAACCCTACCTCACTTCAATGATGCAACGCTAACGAACACTTTCAATTCGTTTACTGTCAATCCCTGCAGTTTAGATAAAACACTTTGGTAAAGGCAATTGAATGTAAACCTTATCATGTAACCGTAACCATCGACACCGATTTTTTTCTAAACATTGATACATGTGTAGCGCCAAGTGTAGACCACATTTAAACTGCAAGAACGTGCAGACTGATCTTGGTCTGCAATGTTAGCAATTACAATAGTTAAAGTCGTGCTTAACATGAATTTACTAACCCAAAGGTTGCTTGAAAACGATTACATGTACATCGGGACAGAGGTTGACGATTATTAGGTTTATGACGCAGATAGGAGTGTGCATGAGAGGCGTTCTATTAAAACTAACCGTAATGCATTTGCAAACAGGGTTGATTCAGATTAACCAGCGTATCCGCGTAGTCTGATCTGGTTCTGCATTTTTCATCAATTGGGTCATAGATTCTGTTTTTGTACCCAATGTTTGAAATAGTCATCTACTGCATATGTGTTAAAATATGTCTATATTTGCCCTTTATTTAGCTCGTTTATCGTTCACCTGATTGTTTAATGTAGAGACCATCCACTTTGAAAACATCTGATGAAATATATGAAATGAAAATTCTGAAACGAAATCTTTGTAATAGGTAAAAAGCAGTTTTGTCGTTATGAGCAATGTCATCTTTTCCCAAATGGTTTGTTTAAAAATCCTCTGCTGCAAATGTATCTGCAGTCGTCTATATCAGATAACGGTTTCCATATATACTAATATCCAGCTATACTAAATTCAAGAAACTTCGAGAATGAATGTCAATGATGAGATATTAGTATAAGACAAATAAAACATATCTATCATAATAAAGCGATGTGATGTGCTGAATTAACAGTGCACTTGTTGTTTCCAAATTTACAAAGGTGTAACATGATAAACATTTATTAAGCATTTTGACATGTATCACTGATATAAAATGTATTCAACGACATTACTGTTGACGTATCTTTTATATTAAATCTGGAAACAATGTCATCTGTGAAATTAGCTATGATGCATTTGTTGATACACTTAAGTTTTGCTGTCTGACCTTTAATGCCTAGAGATATGCAATATTTATTCCGATACAATTAACGATAATTTGAATCAAGCAATTCAATGTAAACGTCCAATACACACTGTATGATATTGTGTTTGTGTTTATTCTTTTTCAAATAATTCAGTGATTTTTAAAATAATCATATTTCGGTTAATCTAAACTTGACATTGAGTTAAGCTACCAAAATCATTATTTACGAAATGTAGTGTAAAGAAAGATCAGCCGTCATTGACGTATGTGATCTTATCATTAGCTTTTCTGCAATTATATAACTGTGTGGGAAAAATGTCTTATAAATTGCAAAGACATTAATCTTAATCCATGGACTGCTAATTATATTACGTTAACTCAGTCGGATAAGATTAACGCATTCCAGTTTAACCATTTCGCATATGATAACAAATCAGCAGCAGACGGCTTTAAAGATTAATAGAGCTTAAAACATTGTAGCAAAAATTGTTGAACAATTATAAAAAAGCGGAATATTTGCATTGACCACATGGTCTGCAAAATGCATATGTTTCATAGGCGTCAAAAGTTGTAGGAATCAATGTAAAGTACAGGTTAATACTTGTATAGAATTAGTTCTATTATTTATGTGGACGCTGGTAACATATCTATGTTCACACTTACCCTGTCTCTATATATGTATGATAATATATGAATGACTAGAATTAACTAACGTGATTGATAATATAAGTATGACTAGAATTAACTAACGTGATTGATAATATACATGTTAATTAATTCTAGTTGTTAAAGTGACTTATACGTAAGTCGAACACAGGCGGATGTCTTTGTGGTTGATATAAACGTGTAACTGGTTGTTACCGTGTGTATACGTATTAATCACTATTATTATACCTCACTTTTGTCTACAATGGTAAAATCCCATTACCCGAAAGATATTTTGACTATCAGAAACATTTTCAACCTTTTTGACACGTGACCAAGCGAAAATTGACTGTCAGGTCATGTGACCGCAGTGATATTTTGAATGTCATATGAGGGCAAATAACTGCTTCAATATTTTAGCTAAATCATGACGTGATTGCCTCCCTTATACACATACAGCAGTAACGTCATACAGCATACAGCAGTGACGTCACTTAATTGTGTTCGGTATAATAAAATAAATATCATATGGCAGCATGTGTGACATTGATATTGTCAACCCTCGAAACAGACATTCTGCTCTCGGGTTGACAATATCAATGTCACTCATGCTGCCATATGATATTTATTTTATTTATTGTTATAACAGCGTAGATACAAGTCACTATAACACAATTTATATAATTAATTATAATGTATCTACGGTTTTGCCAAGGTTTTACCCAAACACGAATTAATGTTGTTGCCTAGTCGCATCGCCGTTGTTTTTGTCGTGGTTGTCCGTGTAGGTTGCGTTAGAGAAAAGTTGTAGTTTTGTGCTTATGTTTTGACTTATATTAAAGCCCGTCTATCGATGATTGACAAAATATATTGTAACTAACGCCATTCGTCTTTTGCCAATGTAAAAGTAATTTATGATGTGCGATAACCACAGATGCCTAGGAAGAATAGTGTGGGTTATATTCAGAGTGTCGTTATACATTGATCACTCGGGCACGTGTTAGTCAACTAGCCAATCAAAGTGCAGCTTTTAACGAGAAGTCACCGGCCGAGCTCTCGGCCTGTTAGTACAATCAGAACATCTATCAATTAATCAATAATCAAAACCCACCAGTGTACCTTTGCCGTCCTGTGGACTCAATGGTAGAATATTTCAAATAATTCACAACTTTCTATTTTCTCTATTTAAATAGATTTAGATATCCATAAGAGATAATTTGAAATATTTTGTTGACAGCAACTGTCAAAATCTTAATTCAAACTGTCCGCTCGTTTTATTCTCTAATAGTTTCATTGGCTAAGACAATACACAGCTTATCAAGGTTGGCCATCATCAGGTGACCGGCACTTGACCTGAACATGCAGCAGCATATTAGCCCTGATTACATTTCTGCTAAGAATTCTCTGCGTACATGTACACAATGACGACAAGAACTGTTTTTCTTGAAGTGACACAAGAACAAGAGGAGACAATAAAAGCATTGTTTCCTCACAATGAATGGGACTATAAAGTGTTGGATCAAACAGGTAATTATTTCAATTTCTGGAACTTGTATTACTTGTATCAACAGTAATAAAGATTTTAATATTATGATAACGAATACATGCATAACAAAAAGTAAGTGTGCACTAAAGAATGATCATATAATTGTTAAAAAAAGTAACATGGACATAATTTAAAAAAATAGAAATACAAAATAATGTCTGCTTTTGTACTTATACAAACCTTGTTCTAATATAACTTCAGTGGAGAGAAAGCATACAGAGAAGCGAAAACCGAAACAGCACATGCAGCCGCAACCACAACGAGCACGAGAACCTGTGCCAGAAAAGGGACCAGAACAGCCCAAATCCAGAAGCTATTGATGGGGAATGTGAACATTGCTTCCAGAATCCATGTGTAGCATCTAAGGAATATTACTGGCTAGGAAATGGACAAGGATTTAGTGTGGAGAATAGTGCTTAACGTCGAGTCAAATATGCCATTTTTGGGATAGGGCGTGTCGCCACTATACCATTGTCAGCCTGCTTTCGAAAAGTCGGATTAAAGCATGTGTATACCTACACCAAAATCGAGTTTTGATTGGTTATAATCTGCCTTTTCAACGATTTCATTGGTTTGACCGAATCACAGAAAACCATCCGCTTGCATTAATTAATGATACAATATGTTCATACGAGTGAAACACACTCTGAGCTATGATTGACCTTAATGTCAGTGGTGTACGGTAACGTCGACCGTGCTGTGACCCCATTAGTTTACAACAGTCGACTTACATAGAGAAATGTGCAAATCACTGTAAATAAAATTATTGAAAGGAGTTGAAACCATTGTGGCAAAAGTATAAATTGCCTACGATAAGCAGTTTCTCCTTTTGTCACAATGTTTTCGATTGTCGTCTGCTGCACATGCGTCTGTAAGCGGGAAATGGTTACATCCTCCCCATGGAAGCGGAACCCTTTCCGTGATAATATAACAGTTCGAATATTGAAATATTGTTGAAAATGGAGCTATTGTTGACAATGAACAATTTCTCCTTTTCACACAATACTTTCAAACACGTTTCAAATTAATTCTTTTCATATTTAAACGTTTTACTGTGGACATTCTTTTACTCTATCTCCTTTCCGGACAAATTTTGAATAACATGCTAGAGAGTAATGATAACGAGCAATTTCGCCTTACATCAAGAGGAGAAATATATAGTTTATACATAGCTTTGTGGAAAAAGAGGAAATGGGTCACGAATAACCATTCTGCAGCCGTCTGCTGCACATGCGTCAAAAAGCGACTTTAAACGGGAAAGGATTGAACCGTTTCCGTTATAGCTACTTAGTTACATACGAATGTTGAAAGTATATTTGCCTACGGAACAACTGCTGACAATGAGCAATTCCTCCTTTCCAAACAATGCTTTGAAACATGAATCAATTTTTTTCTATAACCTAGATAACGAAAATATTTGTCTACAGTTATTATTTTAACCTTTGCCCCTTTTAGACACATTTGACTAACCTTAACCGATGAATGATAATCAGCAAGTTTGTCTTTTTCCACAATGTTTTAATTACTATTCAAAATAATACTTTTATTAATTCAGGTCAAGATTACAGGCTTAGTTAAATGTTGTTTGCTGTATATTTAGTCTACGTGGTCAAGGGTAAGGACTTGTTATTACATAAAGAGAGAGGTCCTACTGTGTATACATGCCATGAAAGAATGGTATTAACGGTCTCAACGCTACTGGAGAATTGTTGGTAAAACAGGTCGCGTGTTGTGTTGAATATTCTCATGTGTCGCTGTATGTCGACCCAACTAGGACATAGGAATTACATCTACAAATTAGAGATAAGTTAATTTCAACACTGATTGATTGTGGTTTAACGCCGTTTTTAACATTTTCTACGTTATATCACGGCGGCCAGTTCATCTACAAATGTGTTTCCTGGTTTTCTCACACTAGTACTCCACACAACAATCTTCCCAACCAACTGGGTTCTTTTTCACATAGACTTAGCCCATTTGTGAAAGACGAATGACGCATGTCGCATTGACTTTTTGTCAAACGTAGGAAAGAAAGTTGGCCGAAAATGTTACGAGTTATAACCGCAAGGTCATTATTTATTTTATAATTGAGGCGCTTCTAGCGATTTTGGGACTAAAATTATAATGTATATGCATTTGCGCTAATTGAAGATTCAACGTTCGTCAACGTGTAATCTAGTCCTAGACGTATCTATTGACAAATAAACTAGAAATATAGTCTAAATAGATTTTTGTAAATTAACCTTGTACGATCCCATTTCGGAGATACAATTAATTTGCAAATACTTTACAAATACCATAATCTAAGCTTTCCTAAGCACAGACGTGTTTTGACGCATCGAACCAGTCTTCTGTAATCAATACTTTATAAGTTGTCTCTGTCTGTAAAGCTTGGAGGTATAATCCGGTGTCCGGCCGGCTGTCTGCCTGAATGTGCATTCGTCCGTCCGTCATGGATTGCATGTATTGGTCAAAACGTTGTTTCTGTATGGCATATTTATTTGAAAGTGATCACACTTATACCGTGTGATCAGGAGAACGGCAAATACTAGGTACATAACTCTGGTCTGCTTATCTTAGTTATCTTCATTTTTCCTTATTTAGTTCAGTTATTGTCTCAATTAATTTCAATTGTATCCATTTCAAACTTGGTTTGTAGGTAACTTATGACCTACACATTTGCAGTGCACCATTACCATAACTTTAGCATGCTGCGTTTGGAGTGTGTATATTTTTGTCTTTTCATGTTCTCACTTATTATATGACTTTCGCATGCAACACATGCGATCCGTGAAATGGCCTTGTTTCGTTAATGAGTGTTTCCCAAGCGTTGTACTTTGTCCAGAGCGACTGACTGTCTGTCCGTCTTTGTGTTCATCCATCCGTCCGTCTGTCCGTTACGGTTTGCATTAATGGGTCAAAACTTTGTTTCTGTTTCGCGGATCCATTTCAAAGTCGTCACATGTATACATTGGGATTAAGAGATCGATACAATATTTTGAACACAAATCTGATCTGTTATTTTAGATGTAAAACTCATTTTTCATTTCTTCGGTTATTGTCTCAATAGATGTCAAATGTATCAATTTAAGACTTGGTGTATAGGAAACTCAGAGCTACAAATGTGCAGTGCAATAGAAACATAACTCTAGCATGCTTTCGATTGTCTTTCATTTATCAGCATGATTACAATATACATTGTGAATCTTTAGTGATTTCTGAACTGGTAATATTTTAATTAAGGGTCGCTGCTCAGTGTTTTGTCAATCTTTTTATTTTGTTTATACAAGAAAAGGGTCAAACTTTGATAAATTAGGTATTTGTTATTGGCAGGCAGTATGTGTGCTTCGCACATTTTTGGTTTGGTTTGTTTTTTGTTTAAACAATGTTTGTCTATATTATCTATGCCATATATTTTCAACTTACATATGCCCTATACCATCAGCGCTTTCAGCGCTTTGATTTGGAAAGTTATGACAAACCAAGGAGCTTGGAAAGATTCAAGATATCTAGCGGTAAGATTGCTCGTGCAATTGGAGGTGAATGGGTAGTACAACACAAACGAGAAGTAATGCCTAAATGCATACTGCATAAACTAAGAACACTTTACCCTAATCCGAAGGACATGCCCTATATGGACCACAAATGACAGTGATTGGATAACGACATGGAAACATTAACAAACCTACACTGTTGTAATTTCTTTTGTGTTACAAAAAAGTTGCATTACTTCATGGTTTTTTTTTTAAAATGTGACACAAATACCATAATCTCATAATAACGGTAATGCTGAATAGTTTAAATTTGTGTATTTATTATTGTTCTTTGTGAATAAATAATAAAATTTAAAAAGTTGAGATTCAGAGTTCAATTTTTGTTTTCTCTCAGAAATATTTATACAGTGTACATGCTTGGTGTGAAGTTTCTACATGTAATAACACACTGACCGTAAATTCATTGCTCACATGCAGTTCATGCTGGGGTAATGGCCATTCAATTTCGATGTTATAGCTGTTAGCAGATAATTGATAAAAGTTGCCTGGAGAACCGAGTCGGCCCTTTAAGGAGCTGTTTTCAATATGATCTGTTGCAGACTCAGTGACTTTTAGAAAGGGTTAAGTAGCTGTTTTCAATATTATCTGTTTCAGACTAGGTGACTGTTAGAAAGGGTTAAGGAGCTGTTTTCAATATGATCTGTTTCAGACTCAGTGACTGTTAGAAAGGGTTAAGGAACTGTTTTCAATATTATCTGTTTCAGACTCAGTGACTGTTAGAAAGGTTTAAGGAACTGTTTTCAATATTATCTGTTTCAGACTCAGTGACTGTTAGAAAGGGTTAAGGAGCTGTTTTCAATATTATCTGTTTCAGACTCGGTGACTGTTGGAAATGGTTAAGGAGCTGTTTTCAATATTATCTGTTTCAGACTCGGTGACTGTTGGAAATGGTTAAGGAGCTGTTTTTAATATTATCTGTTTCAGACTCGGTGACTGTTAGAAAGGGTTAAGGAGCTGTTTTCAATATGATCTGTTTCAGACTCAGTGACTGTTAGAATGGGTTAAGGAACTGTTTTCAATATTATCTGTTTCAGACTCGGTGACTGTTAGAAAGGGTTAAGGAGCTGTTTTCAATATGATCTGTTTCAGACTCAGTGACTGTTAGAAAGGGTTAAGGAGCTGTTTTCAATATTATCTGTTTCAGACTCAGTGACTGTTAGAAAGGGTTAAGGAACTGTTTTCAATATTATCTGTTTCAGACTCAGTGACTGTTAGAAAGGGTTAAGGAACTGTTTTCAATATTATCTGTTTCAGACTCAGTGACTGTTAGAAAGGGTTAAGGAGCTGTTTTCAATATTATCTGTTTCAGACTCGGTGACTGTTGGAAATGGTTAAGGAACTGTTTTCAATATTATCTGTTTCAGACTCAGTGACTGTTAGAAAGGTTTAAGGAACTGTTTTCAATATTATCTGTTTCAGACTCAGTGACTGTTAGAAATGGTTAAGGAACTGTTTTCAATATTATCTGTTTCAGACTCAGTGACTGTTAGAAAGGTTTAAGGAACTGTTTTCAATATGATCTGTTTCAGACTCAGTGACTGTTAGAAATGGTTAAGGAACTGTTTTCAATATTATCTGTTTCAGACTCAGTGACTGTTAGAAAGGTTTAAGGAACTGTTTTCAATATGATCTGTTTCAGACTCAGTGACTGTTAGAAATGGTTAAGGAGCTGTTTTCAATATTATCTGTTTCAGACTCAGTGACTGTTAGAAAGGTTTAAGGAACTGTTTTCAATATGATCTGTTTCAGACTCAGTGACTGTTAGAAAGGGTCAAGGAGCTGTTTTCAATATGATCTGTTTCAGACTCAGTGACTGTTAGAAAGGGTCAAGGAGCTGTTTTCAATATGATCTGTTTCAGACTCAGTGACTTTTAGAAAGGGTCAAGGAGCTGTTTTCAATATTATCTGTTTCAGACTCGGTGAATGATGGAAAGGGTTAAGGATTAATCGCTAATTCATGACACATATTTTCACCGATACACGTTTTTAATCAATACAAGTAAATTGAATAATGTGTTTTTGTTCTCATTACTTTAACCCTTTCCCAAATACAATAAATCTGCAGCAAACGACTTTGAAATTATGGTGAAAAAAAATCATTAAAAAATCTCCATAAAAAGATAGCTTTATTGTTAAATAAAGTTGAAAATATTGTGGCCAAAGGAGAAATTGATCATCATGAGCAATTTCACCTTTGGTCACAATGTTTTCAAAAGTCGTCTGCTGCTATAACCTCAAAATAGGTCTGCGGGGTGGAAAAAGGGTTAACAAACCTTTATCGATAATTTGATTCGTTTTCAATCGACCAATAAGTAATTTACCGTACTACGGTATTGTTAAACAGCCAAACCTGTTGTTAACCCTTAACCGCGCATACAACAAATCTGCAACAGACGACTATAGAAACGTCGAGGAAAAGAAATATGGAAACTTTCCACTAATGAAAGTTAAAATATTGAATAGATTTGAAAACATTGTGGAAAAAGAAGGAGTTGCTCATTACTAACAATTTCTCCTTTTACCTCAATGTCTTTGATAGTCGTCTGCTGCAGATGCGTTAAACGGCGTCTGCGATTGGGAAAGGTTTTAACTGAAAAGTATTGACGCGGCACAACAATGGTTTCCCTTCCACCACAATGTGTTCACTTTACGCATGTTACATTATATCGGATTGTTTAAACCTTTTCTAATGGATATGAATTCCAAAGACTTATTGAAATATATCCACTCCACAGAATGTTTGCTTCTCTGTTCTAAAACGGAAAGCCGGGGCCCGATCCACCCCACACAATGTTTGCTTCTCTGTTCTAAAACGGAAAGCCGTGGCCCGATCCACCCCACACAATGTTTGCTTCTCTGTTCTAAAACGGAAAGCCGGGTCCCGATCCACCCCACACAATGTTTGCTTCTCTGTTCTAAAACGGAAAGCCGGGTCCCGGTAGCACAGTCGGATGCGACGCGGGCTGTCTATCAATGGGTTGTGAATTCGAAACCCAGCTCGGCAAACATTCTTTACGACGTTTGACAAAATGCGACAAGCCTCATGCGTCTTCCACTAATAATTGACAGGCCGCCAGGATATGACGGGAAAATGTTGAAAATGACGGTAAACCCCAAATAATCAATCTAAAAAATCTAAAAGATATTTATAAGACTTTCCATTCTGTTCATATAAATGTTCTTTTTGTAATAAATAATATTGGTCGAATAACAGATTAACCCTTTACAGCATACATGTAGTTACAGCAGCTCACTCCTTTTGAGAAATTTCTATTTGCACAATGATTTAAACAAATCATGCATGAATTTTATTTATGGAGAATTTCAATATTTTGTTTAGATATCTTCAAAGTTGTCTAATATAAATAAGTTCTAAGCGTGAACAGGTTAATACGTTTATGAAGTTACAGAGGAAATAGTAACAAATAATACAATGCATAAACATCAAACCAATTTGCATGTTGTACCTGTTTAACCTTGTATATATGCATGCACACCATTGCTTATGACCTTAATGATCCCTTGATGGGTTTCTGCTCAGGGTTAATGAAACTTCTTAATACTCTCATGCAATAAATGAACCCGCGTTCATGGGAAACGGTAGCAGTTTTAATGAAGTGTATAGATCCAGATCAGCCTGTGTATCAACACAGTGTAATCCATAGTTACGCTGCTCAAATATTACTTACACGAACATGGTGGAAGCTTCTGTCAACTAGTGTAGATTATGTTGAGTCTGAGCAAGTGTACACGCTGATCTGAATATACACTGGTCAGAAATACCAACATGTCTCTTTTTCCCGTGGACGGGCTCAAATATGCAACGGCAAAGAACGTTCCGACGTTCGATGGTTTTGAGACGAATGGCATTAACAATTAAATTGCCAACGTGTATAGAAGCTTTTTGATCTTAACATTTATACATCGGCTTCCAAGATGCGCTCACAACTACGAGTAGATGTAGACGACCCTCATCCGGACCTTTGCTGGACGTCGAGTCCCGTGGGGTCGGTTTGCATCTGACAGAGGCGTAGCTTGGCAATAATCACTGTGTAGGCCGTCTCGTGAGAAAATCAACATTGTGGTCTCTGCGTGAAGTATCGACCCGGATCAGCCACACAGGCGTACCCGGATATACACTTTTCGCCTCCTGTGGATTTTCTGTTTCAGGAATCACTACTCTATACATCCCCCCTTAGACAGAATGTGTCGGCCGGATCAGTCTGCGCGGACAGCGCAGGCTGATCTAGTCGATACATTACGCAGATGTGTATCGCCGCAGCTGCATTTTGGGGCATTCTTTAGGAAAAAATGTGCAGGCACGTGCCTACAGTGCCTAAAGGGAGCTACGCCCCTGGTGTCGGTTTGCATGTGACGTCGCACATTCTCACAACTCATCGGCTCAACTGTGAGGTCGACCGATACTCGCCATATGAGATGGGGACCCGGGTCAGATTTCCGGCCAGGTCATATCATATGAAATTCGTTTAAACTGGTAAAAGTGATATCCTTCATTTGTGCTTAATAAAAGGCTGGGTATAGTATACTGGTTGATACGCCAGTGTCAGGATTCCGGTAGATTTGGTAAATTATTCAGGGATACATATAGCTGAAATAATGTTGAAAGTGACGTAAACTAACATTCTTAGACATACTTTTAAACGTCTTTCAGTTTGCGTGTTACGATCTTGGGAAAGGTCTTCTGTAAATGAATTAATGTTGAAAGTGGCGTAAAATGACATTATCTCAAATATAGTTACAAATCGGTTATTTTGCGTGTTATGACCGCAGGCAAGTTTTTTCTTACTCTGCTTTATGAATTATCAGTTCTCTTTTATAATTTTTTGATGGCAAAACCTAAAATCGCTAAAATATGTTTTATGAAATGTAGGTCCAAGACAGAATTTGGATTCTTGCAATATATTTGATAACTCAAGCAAACTAATAATAAAATAAACTGAACATTTCTTTTTTCAATGGAAATTGAATAACGAAACTCCTGAACACATTTTTTAAAACATTTTAAAATAGGAAGGGAAAATCGGTTTCAATGTATTCATCCTCGGGTGTGACGAATGTAATCACGTGACCATAACGTTCAATTATGTTGACATATGATAGGCCCCGTATGTTGGAAAGGTTCTCACATGCAGTACCCTCAGCTATTTGTCTTTAACCCTTTCTCACACACAACAGTTCTGCGGCTGACGACTTTGAAAGCATTTAGGCTAAACTATGGACACATATTTATAAATAAAGTTGTGATTTGAAAAGAGATGATACATTGTGGTTATAAAAGAAATTGCACATTTGATACCTTCCTCCTTTTGTCACAATGATTTCAATAATCGTCTGAAGCAAGGGCATCAGAAAGCTTCTGAACATGGGAAAAGCTTAACTGTCAATCAAATTAATTAATTCATGATGTTAATTGTTAATGTTAAATAATTTAATCCAGATGTTGAATTTCTCTTTTCCACAGCAGACGACAAATAAGTAAAAGTAAACAGGGACGACATGTCAGGATTGTATTGGTACACTGTCCTTATCGTGTTCTTTCTCTACCGCCCTTTTCGATATAGAAATTAATTCATGTGCAGCAGACAATTTTTGAAAACACTGTGAGAAATAGACCCGAAACATAACATTTTAACATTTGTTATCTTTTTCTAATAGGAAAATATATCATTCTTTTATCAAATAGATTATCCGTTGATTTTTTCAAGATATTCCTCTTTTTTCAAACGCTTTTTTTTTTTAATTACTTTTAGAAGAGTCTACAAAGAGGGCATATGTTTAACCGATAAAAGCGTTTACAAACAATATTGGTGTATTCTTTCATAATGAGATATCAAAAACGCATATTAATTCTCTAATCGTACTAGCGATAAATAATAATGTCATTTTTAAACGTGGAACAGATAATCATATGAGCCGCCCCGCGAGAAAACCAACATTGTGGATTCTGCGAAAAAGTATCGACCCGGATCAGCTTATGCATGCCGCGTAGGCTTACCCGGGCAGACGCTTTCTCCCCCTGTGGATTTTCCGTTTCAGGTATCATTACTCTATACTTCTATCACTCAGATACGAAACGTGTCGTCCGTATCAGTCTGCTCGGACTGCGCAGGCTGATCAGGTCGATACATTACTTAGAGACCATACTGATTCTTTTCTCGTGGGACAGTTCATATTACAAAAATGTCATATTATACATGTATGAATCGTTCTTTTTTGTAAATTCAAAGTTTATTTGAGCCTGCCAGTGAGACATTAATGTACGAGTTAGCATTTCTTAACGGTGTAGGTTCAGATCAGCTTGTATATCTGCTCCATCTTAGTATAATCTACACAAGTTGTCTGAAACTTCTAACAAGCTTATATAAGTAATACATACACAGTGTAGATCTTTATCAGCCTCTGCGAATAAACAGGCTGATTTGGATCTGCACTGTTCACAAAAATCCAACTTGTACATTTGCCCATTGGCGGGCTTATTTTGTGGTATAGCATATTCCTAATTACAAAGACATTTTGTTCGCTTATTTGCATGGTGTTTTAGACAGCTTTCAAAAAATTTGAGTTATATCACAACGTTTCGTGAGTGAGTTACCATTTCTCCTGGTCTCCATTTATTTTGACACTTCTTCTATTCAATGAACGATGGGTATTTGTCATGGTCGTCTGCATTGTAAACACCTAACGAACGTTTGAAAGAGAGGAAAACGTTCTGCGAAAAGGAAGACATTTCCAACAACGATGTCATAAGTTGTCCGCTGCTAAGGCGTCAAATGATGTATATATCAGTAACATATAATGGAATGTCACTAAACATTTCTTTCACCCAGGTCCTAGAAGAGTTTATCAGTTTTCACACAAAAGTCGTTGATCCTGGTGGCCAAGATATTCAAAGTTGAAACCCAGATCCTGTTTGAATTGAAGGGCTTGCACTACTACTCCAGACCACAATTGATGGGCTTGCACTGCTACTCCAGATCACAATTGATGGGCTTACACTGCTACTCCAGACCACAATTGATGGGCTTGCACTGCTACTCCAGACCCCAATTGATGGGCTTGCACTACTACTCCAGACTACAATTGATGGGTTTGCACTGCTACTCCAGATCACAATTGATGGGCTTGCACTGCTACTCCAGACCACAATTGATGGGCTTGCACTGCTACTCCAGACCCCAATTGATGGGCTTGCACTACTACTCCAGACTACAATTGATTGGCTTGCACTGCTACTCCAGACCACAAATTGATGGGCTTGCACTGCTACTTCAGACCACAATTGATGGGCTTGCACTGCTACACCAGACCAAAATTGATGGGCTTGCACTGCTACTCCAGACCACAATTGATGGGCTTGCACTACTACACCAGACCAAAATTGATGGGCTTGCACTACTACTCCAGACCACGATTGATGGGCTTGCACTGCTACTCCAGACCACAATTGATGGGCTTGCACTACTACTCCAGACCACAATTGATGGGCTTGCACTGCTACTCCAGACCACAATTGAAGGGCTTGCACTGCTACACCAGACCACACTTGATGGGCTTGCACTGCTACACCAGACCACACTTGATGGGCTTGCACTACTACTCCAGACCACAATTGAAGGGCTTGCACTGCTATCCCAGACCACGATTGATGGGCTTGCACTGCTACTACAGACCACAATTGAAGGGCTTGCACTGCTACTACAGACCACAATTGAAAGCTTGCACTACTACTCAAGACCACAATTGAAAGGCTTGCACTACTACTCCAGACCACAATTGATGGGCTTGCACTACTACTCAAGACAACAATTGAAAGGCTTGCACTACTACTCAAGACAACAATTGAAAGGCTTGCACTGCTACTCAAGACCACAATTGAAAGGCATGCACTACTACTCCAGACCACAATTGAAAGGCTTGCACTACTACTCAAGACCACAATTGAAAGGCTTGCACTACTACTCAAGACAACAATTGATGGGCTTGCACTGCTACTCCAGACCACAATTGAAAGGCTTGCACTACTACTCAAGACCACAATTGAAAGGCTTGCACTGCTACTCCAGACCACAATTGATGGGCTTGCACTGCTACTCCAGACCACAATTGATGGGCTTGCACTACTACTCCAGACAACAATTGATTGGCTTGCACTGCTACTCCAGACCACAATTGATTGGTTGCACTGCTACTTCAGACCACAAATTGATGGGCTTGCACTGCTACTTCAGACCACAATTGATGGGTTTGCACTGCTACACCAGACTAAAATTGATGGGCTTGCACTGCTACTCCAGACCACAATTGATGGGCTTGCACTGCCACTCCAGACCACAATTGAAGGGCTTGCACTGCTATCCCAGACCACGATTGATGGGCTTGCACTGCTACTACAGACCACAATTGAAGGGCTTGCACTGCTACTCCAGACCACAATTGATGGGCTTACACTGCTACTCAAGACCACAATTGATGGGCTTGCACTGCTACTCCAGACCACAATTGATTGGCTTGCACTGCCACTCCAGACCACAATTGAAGGGCTTGCACTGCTACTCCAGACCACGATTGATGGGCTTGCACTGCTACTACAGACCACAATTGAAGGGCTTGCACTGCTACTCCATACCACAATTGAAGGGCTTGCACTGCTACTCCAGACCACAATTGATGGGCTTACACTGCTACTCAAGACCACAATTGATGGGCTTGCACTGCTACCTCAGACCACAATTGATGTATGTCTAGCCATTTAAATGAAGTAATTAAAAGTTGCTAACAAATGACGAAAATGTTTATGTTTCCTGAAAAAAAGGGGGAGGGTATATACTCGCCGCGTTGTCCGTCCGTTCCTTTCTCGTTGCACAGCTCCTCCTCATCAACTACTTGTTAGAACTCAACGACAATTTATAGGGGGCACCGTTGCAACGAGATGCTTATACATGTTTGATAAGCTTTAATATGTTTTTCACAAAGTAACGATTTTAGGTGTGTGATGTTAGCACGTAGGTCGAAGCTCGTAGTCGACACTCAAATTTATGTTCAGAAAGTGTTGATCTGGCACGTAGGTCGTAGCTCGACACTCAAATTTATGTTTAGAAATTGTTGACCTGGCCCGTAGGTGGTAGGTCGATTTTAGTATAAATTTGAATGTCGACCTACAACCTACGAGCCAGGTCAACACTATCTTAGTATAAATTTGAATGTATACCTACGACCTACGAGCCAGGTCAACACTGTCTTAGTATAAATTTGAATGTCGACCTACGAGCTTCGACCTACATGTACGTGCTAACTTCACACACCTCGATATTTTGACGCATTCAGTTTTGTTAAGCTTATTTATTTGACATCGATTGCGAAAAAGATTTTAGCTCAAATTAATCAGGCTCGATATCTGCTTCCTGGAGACCTTACCGGTACTCGTGCCTTTTCTGTGGATACAAATTCCAAAATCATCACGGGATTCAAACCCGGAACATTTGGTACGAGTTGCCGACGCTCTACCACTGCACCAATGTTATTCGCAACGCATTTCGGGTTCATACATCATGTTAACTTGGAGCTTTTACGTTCTTCCCCTTTCATTACGTAGTAATTCAATCATTGAATGCGCTTAAACCATTTCATACAACAAATCAGCAGCCGACAACTTTGAAAACATACGGGCAAAAACATGGAAAATATCTGAAAGGGAAAGTGTTCTTACTGAAAAGAGTTTAAAATTCTGTGACAAAAGGAGAAATTGCTAATTTTTCCGTAGTTAAAAACTAAAAGCAAAAAGTTTAAATAAAAACATTGATTGGAGCAGAGAAAGTGCATCATTTTTTAACTATGTTTTTTATCTACATCTCAACTACCACTTTATTTGCTAACATTTCCCGGATTATTTAATCAGTAATATATGATGCAGTAACGAGAAATTAGAGAAATCTATCTTTCAGTTAGACAAGAATCAGACGACACAAACATTATATATACGTCTTAACCCTTTCCCTTGCAGCAGACAGCTTTTTGAAAACATAGTGACAAAAGTAGAAATTGCTCGTTTTTCCTTTTGCCACAATGCTTTCCACGTTTAGTCATAGGTTATCCATTCAATTATAGAGATCTTCATTTTTTTGACAAAATATGTTCAAAGTCGTCTGCTGCAGAATTGTCGTATCAGGGAAAGGGTTAAAACGAAAACTGAATTTGGCCATCTCATTTTACAATTCACGCAAAATAGGTAAAGGGTCAATTAAATTCAACATCATACAAAGCCCCATATTGTTTTGCCTCTCTATTGTGTTCGGATGCAACCATAGCAACTCGGATTTTGAAACAGTTTAACCTCCGACCTTTGTCAAATGGTAGAATCAAATGAACAAGGGGACATAAATTTCGTTTTTCAATTGAAGTAGATAGTAATTCAAAAAGGAATAAATGGTTTTTGGATGCGTAATGAATGCGATAGTGTACAATGTAATGATAATAGAGGCTTTTCATTAAATGTACACCGCGCGATCTTTGGTTTTCTTTATTGTAATGTTGAATGTGCATTACATGAATATTAAACTGAGACTTTCCTCTATCGAAATTAATTTATGAACAAAAGTATTTCTAGTAATTAGCGAGTGTTTGTTCGAACAATGTGTATTGTTTTCTGATCATTTTCTATTTCAATCTTGTGTTTTAGACGTCTCATCTTCGAGGGTTTGGTATCTTTTTTTTTGAAATAGAAACGATCGTTCGTGAGTATAACACAATCAAGTCAATATTACAGAATGATAATGCTGATATAAACATGTGTTGATTTCAACGACAATGCGTTTCGTGAAAATGTGACAATGTATGAATGGGTAATTGAGGGACTGGAGTAATAATATTAATCAGTATGGAAGAATGGACCAGGGGGACACATCTCATCACTGTTAGCCTCGTTGTGTTGGTGGTGTCCTCGTTGTTAGGTAAGGTCGACTTTTTATTCATTGTTTGGGGGTCTCAATGCAAAAAAGAAAAGTGAACGTTCTGGTGACTATACAGATTTTACAGTTTTCTTTGACCGCAAATATTTAACAAAACTTATTCTTTTAGACTGAAAATGTCAAATGGTGTATGTTGTAAAACCTTCCTATATTTCTTCTAACATTATATATCCATAATATCAGTTTATTCTTGTACAGCTTGCAAGTTGTTCTTCAAAACATGCATGTATACGATTTTGAGATTGACTCAGCGTAAAAATGGTTGTAGATATACCATCGTCAATGTTTCTCAATTTAATACTAATATAATACTGAAAAATCATATTGAAGAAGGCAAGACACTGCTTGCATACATACAACAATCGTTAACCCTTTCCTACATATAACAAATCTGCAGCAGACGACTTTGAAAATGTCTACTAAAAACTATGGAAAATTTCTATAATTATAGGTATGATTACTGAAAAAAGTTGAAAACATCGTGGCAAAATTAAAATTGCTCTTTTTTGAGTAATTTCTCCTTTGTCACGATATTTTCAAAAGTCGTCTGCTGCCGATGCGTCAAAATGCATCTATAGGTGGGAAAGGGTTAAAGCTTCATCTTGATTCGTGATACCAATTCTGCAGCAGACGACTTTGAAAACATATGAGGAAAAAACTAAGGGAAAATTCTATAAATGAACCTATAATTAATGAAAAGAGATCAAAACGTTGTGGCAAATGCAGATATCAATCTAAATGAGCAGTTTCTCCTTTTGCTATTATGTTTTCAAAAGTCGTCTGCTTATAATGCGTCAAATAAACCTGTATGCTAGAATGTGAATGTCAAACGTTATATGATATACTAATAATCTGATTAGATTCGTACGATTTGAAAACAGTTATGGAAAAGTTGTAAAACATGGACAATTGTAGATGTATTTTCAATACAGAGGTAGATAAAGGAGATAGAGGAGAGAGATCATGGTTCGATCCCCGGTCGAGTCCAATGAAAGACTTTAAAAACTGTTTGTAGTAACGGCTTCCCTCTTGGCGCTCAGAGTTGTGGGTACTGTATCTATAGCGTAACGACTTATGCATCGGCGTCAGGATAAATAATATTGATGGTACACAGGAAATGCCTTTATATAACTGACATACTGATGGTACACAGGAAACGCCTTTATATAACTGACATACTGATGGTACACAGGAAAAGCCTTTATATAACTGACATACTGACGGTACACAGGAAATGCCTTTATATTACTGACATACTGATGGTACACAGGAAACGCCTTTATATAACTGACATACTGATGGTACACAGGAAACGCCTTTATATAACTGACATACTGATGGTACACAGGAAAAGCCTTTATATAACTGACATACTGACGGTACACAGGAAATGCCTTTATATTACTGACATACTGATGGTACACAGGAAACGCCTTTATATAACTGACATACTGATGGTACACAGGAAACGCCTTTATATAACTGACATACTGATGGTACACAGGAAAAGCCTTTATATAACTGACATACTGACGGTACACAGGAAATGCCTTTATATTACTGACATACTGATGGTACACAGGAAACGCCTTTATATAACTGACATACTGATGGTACACAGGAAACGCCTTTATATAACTGACATACTGATGGTACACAGGAAAAGCCTTTATATAACTGACATACTGATGGTACACAGGAAACGCCTTTATATAACTGACATACTAATGGTATACAGGAAACGCCTTCATATAACTGACATACTGACGGTACACAGGAAACGCCTTTATATAAATGACATACTGACGGTACACAGGAAAAGCCTTTATATAACTGACATACTGAAGGTACACAGGAAACGCCTTTATATAACTGACATACTGATGGTACACAGGAAACGCCTTTATATAACTGACATACGGATGGTACACAGGAAATGCCTTTATATAACTGACATACTGACGGTACACAGGAAACGCCTTTATATAACTGACATACTGACGGTACACAGGAAACGCCTTTATATAACTGACATACTGACGGTACACAGGAAAAGCCTTTATATAACTGACATACTGACGGTACACAGGAAAAGCCTTTATATAATTGACATACTGACGGTACACAGGAAACGCCTTTATATAACTGACATACTGACGGTACACAGGAAACACCTTTATATAACTGACATACAGATGGTACACAGGAAATGCCTTTATATAACTGACATACTGATGGTACACAGGAAATGCCTTTATATAACTGACATACTGATGGTACACAGGAAACGCCTTTATATAACTGACATACTGATGGTACACAGGAAACGCCTTTATATAACTGACATACTGATGGTACACAGGAAACGCCTTTATATAACTGACATACTGATGGTACACAGGAAACGCCTTTATATAACTGACATACTGATGGTACACAGGAAACGCCTTTATATAACTGACATACTGATGGTACACAGGAAACGCCTATATATAACTGACATACTGATGGTACACAGGAAACGCCTTTATATAACTGACATACTGATGGTACACAGGAAACGCCTATATATAACTGACATACTGATGGTACACAGGAAACGCCTTTATATAACTGACATACTGATGGTACACAGGAAACGCCTTTATATAACTGACATACTGATGGTACACAGGAATAGCCTGTATATAACCGACATACTGATGGTACACAGGAATAGCCTTTATTTAACTGACATACTGATGGTACACAGGAAACGCCTTTATATAACTGACATACTGATGGTACACAGGAAACGCCTTTATATAACTGACATACTGACGGTACACAGGAAACGTCTTTATATAACTGACATACTGACGGTATACAGGAAACGCCTGTATATAACTGACATACTGATGGTACACAGGAAACGCCTTTATATAACTGACATACTGATGGTACAAAGGAAATGCCTTTATATAACTGACATACTGATGGTACACAGGAAACGCCTTTATATAACTGACATACTGATGGTACACAGGAAACGCCGTTATATAACTGACATACTAATGGTACAGAGGAAACGCCTTTATATAACTGACATACTAATGGTACACAGGAAACGCCTTTATATAACTGATATACTGATGGTACACAGGTAACACCTTTATATAACTGACATACTGATGGAAGCTATGTACATCACCATTCAAACTATACAAGTGAATGGACTCAGCGGGTAAAACCTCTAAAACATACAAATACTTAACCTTTTCCAACAAATAAATCATTCAGAAACCTCGGCAGCAGACGATCTTTAAGAAGAATATGACAAAAAACGAAACTGATCATAAAATGAACAATTTCTCATTTTACCAAAACTTCTTTTTCATAAGTGTTCTTTTATTTATAGAGAGTCCATATCTTTTTCTTTTTGACAAAATGTTTTCTCTGTTAAAAATAGTAGTAATGACTGCCCTCCTTTGCGCTCAGGGTTGCCGGCTTAGCAATTGCGACTGACTGTCTGGTATCAGGATAAATGGACCAGTAGTACTGGTAACTTACCAGGTAACGCCGTGATATAACTGCAAAATTGTTGAAAGCGGCGGTAAACAACAATCAATCAATCAATCAAATTGTTCCGCTGCTGATTTGTTGTATAAGGGAAATGATATTTAGGTAACCCCAAACACAACACAATCTTGGAATTGTTTCCCGTCAATGAAGGTATAAGTTCGATAATTTTATATAATGATTTTATCATTTTTTGAAAGATTAGAATATAATTCACTCGCCGTCTTGTGAATGGGAGGAGCCACTCGTGACTACGTCACTCCCATCCAAGAGACGGCTCGTGAATTATATTCTTATCTTTCAAAAAATAAGTTGAATAATCTCTATGTATTTACTTCTGTAAGGAAATACTCATAGGTTTTTCGACACGTCACAAAAACACACAATCATCGGCTTCTTTGAAGTTTGCGGCAAGAACGATCAAATTCATACTTGTATAATAATTGTAGTAGGTTATAATGCATTGTGAATCGCTCGTTTTGATTGCTTTAACCCTTTCTCTCATATAGACGCTTTCTAACGCCTCTGCAGCAGACGGTTTTTTGAAAACATAGTGACAAAAGAAGAAATTGCACAACACGTGCAATTTCTCCTTTTGTCACAATGTTTTCCACTTTTAGTCAGAGGGTATCCATTCAATTATAGAGATTTTCCATTGTTTGACAAAATATGTGCAAAGTCGTCTGCTGCAGAATTGTCATATGAGGGAAAGGGTTAAAAAGGATCACTTGACTAAAAGGAATTGAGTTTATTTTCTGATAAAGGAAATTGATCACTTGACCAGGTCACGAAACTACTTTTCAATTTATATTTCCCTTTTCAAACAATTCTTTCGTTGCAAATTAAGTTCCCCAATGGGCTCAGTCTATGTGGAAAAGCAGCCAGTTGTTTTTGAAGATTGTTGTGTGGAGTACTGGTGTCAGGAAACACATGAGTAGATGGACTGGCCGCCGTGATATAACTGAGAAATTGTTAAAAACCTAATCAATCAATCATTCAATCAATCAATATACTCTTATAACTGCACCGAAACATACATAACGAAACGGTATTCCAGAGACGTCAATGACATTTATACGACGAAAGAGCGATCGGTAAAGAACCTGATTGAAATGCAAGGTGGAGGAGTAGCAAGCTAATATGGATGTTCTTTGTTCGCAAATTAAAACCCAGACGATCGGATTTCGTTTGGCGTGTCGCGTTTTTGATAGCAACACATCGACACGAGGCAGCTCTGTAATTTGATACTCCGTGAAATAATAAACCTCCAGTATTTGGGTAAATCTAAACAAATTTAATCGAATAAATCAATGAATTAGGCCCTTTCCTTTTCATTAAACCCTTGTATAAAATATTGGTAGCGTTAACGAAGAAAGTATTATGAAACTATCTGTACATTTTGTATTTTGTTATTCAGACTGTCTACGGACATTGAATTGAAATATGAGCTGTCCCGCGAAAACAACAACATTATGTTCTCTGCGTAAAGTATCGACCCGGATCAGCCTAAGCATGCCGCGCAGGCTGACCTGGACAGACATCCTGTGGATTTCCTGTTTCAGGAATCCTTACTCTATACCTTTATCCACCTGAGACGGAATGTGTCGGCCCGGATCAGTCTGCACGGACTGTGCAGGCTGATCTTGGTCGATATATTGCGCAGAGACCATAATGTTGGTTTTATCGCGGGGCGGCTCATATAGAAAAGAGAGGGAGGGAGACTTTTTCCCTTTTATTTATCGTTTTTTTTTTCTTTTCATAAGTTCAACGTTTAGTATTTCAATATTCAACATGCAAACATAAGCCATAAAAGTATTCAATTAACGTTGATGCATAGAACAACAAATTTAAACTGAATTAACATTTAATAACGCAATATACGGTTCACAGGTATCAGTTGCCAAAGCATGGACTGAATAAATTGAACTTGATTGCCAATTAACTTTCTACCGGCTTAATTTCCTCCCTTTTCCATCGTTTTCAATAACGTCTTCTTAACTATATTAAGCCAAAGACACGCTATTTTAAACATCGTTTTCGAATAATATGTACCAATATAGACCAAATCCATTCTACATAAATACAAGTAGTAATCGTTAGCTTCTGGTCTATTGCTACTAAACCAAACTAACTGTAAGTGTCAATCGTTGGGACGAACTGGCTCATTTGCATGCAATAAACCAGGATAAGGATCACACTTCAAACACGACATACTCAATTCGGTACTTACTTGATACGGTACGAACTTTGGCTGGATTTTTTATTTTTACAGAAAACAGCTATTAACTTTCGGTACCAATGACAATATTGACGCTTGTTGCTAACAATACAGATTCAGGTGACTCACGGTCAGGTCGTATCGAGCTGGCTCACCTGGAATCAGTATTGTTTGTATTTAAGTTCGAAATATCCTATCAAATGAGAACTGGAGACGCCCAATTTTGAACATGGAAGAGTCCACGTTAACAATTCGGAACTCAGTGATACTGTTCAAACAGCGTTTCCTATTATACCGAAGTTAGGCCGTATGCAAAAGTGGACTTATTAACCCTTTTGCTGCCAAAGGCAATTAAAATACTTTGCAAACAATGCAGTTTCATTTGAGAGAGCTCGTAACGAGCTGTCTCTCCTGAAATCAGCATTGTTTGCATTTGCTGGAGATGACCGATTTTGAACATGGGCGAGGCCACTTTAAACAATTCGGCGATCAGTGATACAGTTGAAAACGATTTTTCATCGGGAAACAGCGTTTCCTATTATAACGAAGTTAGGCCGTATGCAACAGTGAACTTATTAACCCTTTTGCTGCTAAAAGCAATTAAAATATTTTACAAACAATGCAGTTTCATTTGAGAGAGCTCGTAACCAGCTGTCTTTCTTGAAATCTGCATTGTTTGATACTTACACATTTAATAACACCTTAAATTACCTATTGGATGAAACATGGAGTGGTCTAAATTTCAACATGGAAGAGTCGACTTTGTAAAATTCAACAGTGAAAGAAATAAGTAAAGATATCCTTTTTTCCAGGGCGTAGTCATGGAGCGTGTACACTTCCATCGGACATCCGAGGTAACTGGGTTAGTTCGGATAAAGGGACACTTAACTTTACCTCGGACACTATCGTTGATTATCCCGTGAACCAGATTACGGTCAGTGTTTCCAGTTTGAGCTTTAGCTGCACGGAACAGAGTGGTGACCGATATCTTCTCACGTATGTGTTACATAGTTAAATAGATTGATTGCTGTTTTACTTTGCTTTCAACAATTATTCAGTTACATCACGGCATTTCCCTGGATAAGTCACCAGTGCTCATTTATACCGACACCAGCCGGTCAGTCGTAATGCTAACCCGCAACCCTGAGCGCCAAGGAGGGCAGCCATTACTATCATTTTTAAAGTCTTTGGGGTCTCCCGGCCGGGGATCGAACCCGCGACTTCCCGCACCATAGGATGATTGTCTAACCAAACACCACCGAGTTAAATAGACCATGTTCTTATGAATTTTGAAATGTGTTTATTACCAACCCGTTTACCCGATATTGTGTTAATAAGGATCGTCCATTTAAAAGAAAAACGGACAATAAAACCGTTACATCTGGAAGAGTGGAATTACTTTTATGGAACAGAGATGAAAACATTATGAAAAAGGAAACATTATTCCCAATGAGCATTTTCCTTTTGTCACAAAAATTTCAAAAAGGCGTCAAATTTCGACTATATGTGAAAAATGTCTATGTTTAAATATAAGCAAGTCCTTGTTCTAATGACGTATCACATTAAACCATTTCCCATATACACTAATTACATAGCAGACGATTTCGACACAATCTATTTAATGAAATCTACAAGAGAAAGTTGATGCAACGCATCAATGTCGCCGGGAATCCATACTGCAGTTATGCATAACACTTACATTATAGTAGTTGAAAAAACAGTTATCAACTGAGGGGCACACTGGAACATCAGGGGTAAGGTCAAGTAAAAATGTATCATAACTTGCATTTTTTTGTCAACGAAGTGAATGTCCTTCATTGAAATATAAATGAAGCCTTTCATTGTGTATGATCAACCTCCACTCTAAGGTAGGCTGACCATACACACAGCCAACTAGTTATTGATCATAAACAGTAATGGAAATGCATAATCTTGCCTATCATTAGTCTTAGTATGTATACAGTGCTCTCATTAAGGAATAATTTCCACATACACTTTTCAAGATGCTTGTCAGAATATTTGAATTGTATTATTTATCAATAAAACCACAGTACAGACAATTTAAGCTTTGCATGCAATAGCACGTCATTTTACCTTTCCCCTATTAAAGTCAACATTGGACACCTTTGCAGCAATCTACTTTTAAAACAATGAGAAAAGGGTTAAATCGCTGAAGACATGAGTTTTCTCTTTTTCTCATAATGATATTAGCTGGGCATCCTAATTATTTCATACTTTGACAAATTTTAAAATGTAGTCCAATATTTATAAATTAGACCACCCTCGAAATACAGTATCAGCTAAACAGTTAAATTTCATTGAAGTTGTTGTATAATTTCAAACTTAATTTCGAACATAAACTGAACCCTACAACATGTTAATTTATTGTAATTCTTTCCTTCCTTTTTTATAATGAAAATAACAAACTACTCATGTTTAAAAATGATGAGCGCCCTAATGTCAATGAAGTATAACAATATGCAGATCGCAAGCACAATGCCTGTAGTGAATCTAATTACACATTTAAAATTGTCAAGGACGAAATAATTTCGTACGAAAGACCCGATTCTTAAAACCATTTTTCTTCGAAGAGTTGTCGTTCTTTATACTCTACTTTATAGGCAGAGACTGTTCATTCAAAGTAATTTTTCGATTAAAACCAGTTTAATCTCAGTTTGTTATTTTCTTCATTTGTTTCGAACCAAATAAACATTTTAAATCACCAATAATTAACTATTTGTAAGTGAATGTAAAGAACGACACTCTGCAAAGGAGATTGATATACACAGTCGGTATTCGCTAGTCACGTGATCAACAGATTGAGCTTAGAAACAGTTCATATTTTAGATATACGTGGATAAACATTATTAAATGCATTCTTCACAAATCAAGACATCTCTTAGAACATGAAAATAACATTCAGTAAGTTAAAATTGCTATTAAAAGGAGAATTCGACGTGATTTTTATCTCGATATTGACACGTAACAGTCTGCTGCAAGTCTAATAGGGACTGTTTGTCTTCGTAAATAAAACAAAACAACTTAAATACGAGTCAAAATAAAGAAACTGCAAATACTCAAAATATCGGAATATTTATTTCACTTGAAATGTGTCATAACTTAGTGTTTTTAAACAAACGCAATTGTTATATGTTCAAGACTTTACATTTGTTTTGTTCTAATAATAACTCGTCCTCCCATGTCATTTCCTAAAAGCTATTACAATTATAAGTCGCGGGCTTCTGCACGGCGACATTAAATCAATGTATAACCATTGAATGCATTTGACAACAATTTTGCAAAATGTGTAACTGCTCATTATGAACAATTTTCTTTTGTGGAAATGTTTTCAATAGTTTTCTGCTGCAGTGGTGTCAGATATTGTATGTGTATTGGAAAGGAATAACCACCCTATTAACCCTTTCCCTCATACGACAAATCTGCAGCAGACGAATTTGAACATATTTTGTCAATACATAGAAAATCTCTATAATTAAATGGATAACCTATGACAAAAAGTGGAAAACATTGTGGCATAAGGAGAAATTGCACGTTTTGTGCAATTTCTTCTTTTGTCACTATGTTTTTAAAAAGCCGTGTGCTGCAGAGGCGTCAGAAAGCGTCTATATGAGGGAAAGGGTTAACTTGTTACCTGACTGACTATTTGAGACAGTCCGTGCGTTTAGATGCAAGTTGGCATATGAGTTGTTCCATGAGACTTGATACCAACATTAAGGACTCTGCGTAATGTATCGACCCAGATCATGTGCATAAAGATCATTTAATCCAAATTAAAGATATTAATTCTTTTAAGTGTAGGGTAACGTTTCCTTATTCCAGGTCTACCGACACGTTTGTCCTGTTTTCCCTAACGTTTCGAGCCTACCTGTGTTTAGAGTTCCACCAAGTATCCGACTATAAATACTGGTATCAGATTGGGAACAGTAAGTGTCCGTCATTTTCACTGATTTGTTTCTGTTCTTGTTTTAAATACGTCATGAAAGATATATAAAATTGACAGAACATATCCGTACATGTTGCTGATTACGTTGATTTTTGTTTTAAAAACATCGCTTAAGTATTTAGTGTAAGATAGTGACAACTAGGATTCGTCATGTTTGCTGATTAAATACTAATATTTGAAATACGGCACTAAAGTGAGATGTTATTTTTTCCGCAGATAAAATGTAGAAATTATTGAATGATGTCCGCTTGTCTCTGTAAAAGTAATATCTCTTTTTATTCTGCCTTCTCACAATGTTTTAAACGTTACATGTGCTCGATATGCGTTAAATGCATATGAGGGTAGGGAAATGTTAAACGTTAAAAACATGCATGAAAACCATAACATTTTGTCAATTTATAATTGAACGCTGTCATAACAAATGGGATATTGTTATCTATGTACAGTGACGACTGAAGAGATTCACAACCGTTACTGTACACCTATTATTAACTCTTTCAGCGCCAAAGGCAATATTGATGTTTTTGCAAACAATACTGATTCAGGTGAGTCAGCTCGTAACGAGCTGTCTCGCCTGAAATCAGCATTGTTTGCCTTTTCGTTATGAAAATAGTCCAAAGCTTTTATTACATGAGAAATGAAGACGCCCGATTTTGAACATGGAAGAGTCTACTTTAAACAATTCGGCGCTGAAAGGGTTAACAATTCCTCAAGTGCAGACGCATTTAGACGCATCTGCAGCAAACTCTTTTTGAACAAAATGTGTCAAGAGTAGCAATGGCTCATGACCATCAATTTCTCATTTTGCCACAATGTTTTCAACTTAACCCTTTCAGCGCCGAATTGTTTAAAGTAGACTCTTCCATGTTCAAACTCGGACGACTCTTTTTTCATGTTATAGGATTTCTTGGAATATTTCTATAACTCACAGCCAAACAATGCAGATTTTAGGTGAGACAGCTCGTTACGAGCTGACTCACCCGAATCTGCATTGTTTGCAAAAAGCTCAATATTGCCTTTGGCGCTGATAATATGATATTCAATAACATAGATATGTTCAATGTCGTCTACTGAAAATATGTTGCAGGTGGATAAGGGTTACAAAAGCTGTAATAAAATACATACTATATGTAACTTCTGACGATCGCTCCAGTAATTGGTGCAACCACGGGGATGCAAGGAGACCAATAATCCCCTTGTTTATTCTAACATAGTAAAAACATTGTAAAGTGTTTTTGTTTCAACTGCAGATATTGAACCGACGAACAACGAGAGATTTTTAGCACGCCCCGAACTGACTACAATAGATTTAACCAACGGCTGTGACCGGACAGAACCATATGACACAGCGACGTACAACACACTCATAAAACAAGGTCAGCAACGTTATTGAACTACGGTATACGAAACTCGACCTTCATAAGTTTAGAAATATATGTGATTATTTGTTAGTTTGAATGATCTTTACGCAGGTTTCAACAGTATTTCAGTTATATCACAGCGTTGCCTGGGTAAACTACCAGTACTACCGGTATAACAACAGTATTTCAGTTATATCACAACGTTGCCCGGATAAACTACCAGTACTATCGGTATAACAACAGTATTTCAGTTATATCACAGCGTTGCCTGGGTAAACTACCAGTACTACCGGTATAATACAACAGTATTTCAGTTATATCACAGCGTTGCCTGGGTAAACTACCAAGTACTACTAATAACAACAACAGTATTTCAGTTATATCACAGCGTTGCCTGGGTAAACTACCAGTACTACTAATAACAACAGTATTTCAGTTATATCACAGCGTTGCCCGGGTAAACTACCAGTACTACCGGTATTATTTATCCTGGCACCATTATACCAGCCGTTATGATATCCCCGCAACCCTGAGCGCCAATGAGGGGAAACCATTTCTACAATGTTAATGTCTTTGGAATGACCAAACCGGGGAATTGAACACTTATCTTCCGCTTCAGAGGCAAAGGCTCCAATACATCATGGAGACGGTATTAAATTGATGAAAATTATGATCAAATTGCATATATCAGAATGGGGGGCGGGGGGGGGGGGGGGGGGGGGGGGGGTTAATAATGAACAGTATACCATGAAAACCATCATTTAAGAATGTCTTGAGTAAACGCAGACAAACATCTGCCTAAGCATTCTCGTGATCTCGTTAGATGGACAATGCCTGGCAGAATTTTTAAAAAGGTTAAAGTTTAAAACGTTCTGTGATTGATTGTCTAACAGTGCTGGGTCGTTAACAATGTGCATGTGTTCGGATTTAATATGCATCTAATGTGTCGCCCGTGTCCTAATGTTGATTTTCGTAAATTACGGCTCCAATGTCGTTTCTTGCACGAGGATTGTCATGTAGGTCACGTCACACGCATCCAACTCGAATGAGAAAACTCGGTACAACTTTGCTTTGTGAACAGATCTACACTGTTAGAAGCTTTCTACCAACTTGTGTAGATTCTGATCCGAGGAGCAGAGGTACAGTCCGATCTGAACCTAAACCTCGGAATGTCGGTTGCCTGTCACATGGATCAGGATTGTAAGAGTTATACCGTTCTATGTTGCCTTGAATAAAATTCACATTGAAATAGAGCGGTATAATAAACAATATGCTATACAAAAGTATGATTATAAATGTGAATATTCTGATCGAAAAACACTATAGTTTTAACATATGTGTTGGCATTTGCGCTTCTGCATTTACATGTAAACTTACTATAACATATTTTACCAAGGAATTGTCACGCATGTCATTGTAAATATTGTACAAACGTGACGTGTTCAACCCAATATTGAAATAAGATTTTTCTCCATCTATTGCTAATTTTTGAAAATTGAAGTCACACTTCGTCATCTGGTTTCGATGTTCACCATACACGTTTAAATCACAGGAGCTGTAGATGCAGGTCTAGCCGAGGCAACATGTCCATACCAACTGTTACACACGTTTTCCGCCGGAAGTCTGGAGTCGGCGGACGGAACTAACAACTGTACAAACGTCACGATCAACATGTGCAGTGACAGAACACGGATGATACAAACATACGATCCAGCATGTGACAGCTCCGTGAAAATTGCAAGTAAGGTTCTCAATCAGCCCCCACCTCGGTTAATTCTAAAAATAGATCTCGGGGAATAAAAACACGAACATTGATTTTGGCGAAGTAGTTCCAGGTGTACTTTAGTCCCGTATGGATGTAACCGTATCACACAACCGGAAACCGAATCACTTCTCGTATTTTGGTTATATTCCATGGACGACTTTCGAGGTTTACTACGGAATACCGTTAGGGCCATCGCCTATGAATGTATTGATCTGAAACGCGATACTCGACAGTACGATGATGATAACACGACAACGCGACGGTACGATGGTGAA
Source organism: Serripes groenlandicus (assembly GCA_031761405.1). Classification (NCBI taxonomy): domain Eukaryota; kingdom Metazoa; phylum Mollusca; class Bivalvia; order Cardiida; family Cardiidae; genus Serripes; species Serripes groenlandicus. The sequence continues at coordinate 56,946,546 of JASEVX010000006.1, read as the reverse complement.
GACACGACGGTACGATGGTGAAGACACGACGGTACGATGGTGAAAACACGATAATACGACAGTACGATGATGATAATGCGATATACTATCGTGAATTCGCCATCGTACTGTCGCGTTTTCACCATCGTACTGTCGCGTTTTCACCATCGTACCGTCGTAGTATCGTACTGTCGCGTCTTCACCATCGTACCGTCGTGTTATCACCATCGTACCGTCGTGTCTTCACCATCGTACCGTCGTGTCTTCACCATCGTACCGTCGTGTTATCACCATCGTACCGTCGTGTCTTCACCATCGTACCGTCGCGTTATCACCATCGTACCGTCGTGTCTTCACCATCGTATCGTCGTGTCTTCACCATCGTACCGTCGTGTCTTCACCATCGTACCGTCGCGATATCATCATCGTACCGTCGTGTCTTCACCATCGTACCGTCGTGTCTTCACCATCGTACCGTCGCGTTATCACCATCGTACCGTCGTGTCTTCACCATCGTACCGTCGTGTCTTCACCATCGTACCGTCGTGTCTTCACCATCGTACCGTCGTGTCTTCACCATCGTACCGTCGCGTTATCACCATCGTACCGTCGTGTCTTCACCATCGTACCGTCGTATCTTCACCATCGTACCGTCGCGTTATCACCATCGTACCGTCGTGTCTTCACCATCGTACCGTCGTGTCTTCACCATCGTACGGTCGTGTCTTCACCATCGTACCGTCGCGTTATCACCATCGCACTGTCGTACTATCGCCTTCCGGTGCGCATGTGCATAGAAGAATTTCCCTCCATGTGACAACATGTCGGATTCAGAAGCAGAAGGTAAACATTAATTCTGGTTCATAAATCCGTATAAATGTGTATTAGATCTATGTTGTCACATGGAGTGAAATTCTTCTATGCACATGCGCACCGGAAGGCGATAGTACGACAGTACGATGGTGATAACGCGACGGTACGATGGTGAAGACACGACGGTACGATGGTGAAGACACGACGGTACGATGGTGAAGACACGACGGTACGATGGTGAAGACACGACGGTACGATGGTGAAGATACGACGGTACGATGGTGAAGACACGACGGTACGATGGTGATAACGCGACGGTACGATGGTGAAGACGCGACGGTACGATGGTGATAACGCGACGGTACGATGGTGAAGACACGACGGTACGATGGTGAAGACACGACGGTACGATGGTGAAGACACGACGGTACGATGGTGATAACGCGACGGTACGATGGTGAAGACACGACGGTACGATGGTGAAGACACGACGGTACGATGATGATATCGCGACGGTACGATGGTGAAGACACGACGGTACGATGGTGATAACGCGACGGTACGATGGTGAAGACACGACGGTACGATGGTGATAACTCGACGGTACGATGGTGAAGACACGACGGTACGATGGTGAAGACACGACGGTACGATGGTGATAACACGACGGTACGATGGTGAAGACGCGACAGTACGATACTACGACGGTACGATGGTGAAAACGCGACAGTACGATGGTGAAGACACGATAGTATATCGCATTATCATCATCGTACTGTCGTATTATCGTGTTTTCACCATCGTACCGTCGTGTCTTCACCATCGTACCGTCGCGTTGTCGTGTTATCATCATCGTACTGTCGAGTATCGCGTTTCAGATCAATACATTCATAGGCGATGGCCCTAACGGTATTCCGTAGTTTACAGTTTAACCGAAACGTTTCAGTTTCATGACGATTCATGACGATTCCACTGTTTTTAACGTAAGTTTTATATTCTAGAAACATTTGGTATACAAAACAAAAGAGAGTAGAGACTTCCAATACTGAAACATTAATGGACATCCACATATGAGCACAATCTCGCGAAAACCGATCTCCAAACGTTGATTAAAATCAAATTGTAAATTGAATTTGTGTTTTATGTGTGAACAGTGAAGACCGAGGCGAGTCTGTGTATCCGCAGAGTCTCATCAGAGCCTTCACAGTCCGTGTTCATGAATACTCCTTTCACACATACAGCAAATATGCAGCAGACGACTTTTAAAATGTCTACTCGAAAATATGGAAAATCTCTATAATTGTAGGTATAATTACTTTAAAAAGTTGAAAACATTGTAGCAAAAGAGGAAATTGCTTGTTTTGAGCAATATTTCCTTTTGTCATGATGTTTTCAAAAGTAGTCAGCTGCAGATGCGTCAAAATGCGTCTATAGGTGGGAAAGGGATACTTGTCCAAGATTCAAATTTTGACATAATAGAAACCAGGCTCCACTGGGTCCAATTCCAGCAACCTAACTTAGCGCTACGTAATATTTAAATATTTAAAAGCATATGTTTCATCCTTTTTTATTTCCCTGATAAAAATTCCCCGAAAAATTGTTTCTTAACAAGTATTATTAGTCAGCAAGGTAACTATTTATATCCAGTTAGTGATTCACTTAAATAGACCCATGTTGTACACAATATTAGGGAAACAAAAAATGACTAAATATGCTTTTAAGTTTTTAAGCATTACTTAACGCTAGGTAATGCTGGTGGAATTGGACCCTGGTTATATGCCAATGTAACGTTAACTGATACCTAACAGGGGAGTCTCAACACATCCTTAATAACGCCAGAAGCGTATTATACATTATTAGGGAAACAAAAATGACTAAATATGCTTTTAAGTTTTTAAGCATTACTTAACGCTAGGTAAGGCTGGTGGAATTGGACCCTGGTTATATGCCAATGTAACGTTAACTGATACCTAACAGGGGAGTCTCAACACATCCTTAATAACGCCAGAAGCGTATCATACATTATTAGGGAAACAAAAATGACTAAATATGCTTTTAAGTTTTTAAGCATTACTTAACGCTAGGTAAGGCTGGTGGAATTGGACCCTGGTTATATGCCAATGTAACGTTAACTGATACCTAACAGGGGAGTCTCAACACATCCTTAATAACGCCAGAAGCGTATCATACATTATTAGGGAAACAAAAATGACTAAATATGCTTTTAAGTTTTTAAGCATTACTTAACGCTAGGTAAGGCTGGTGGAATTGGACCCTGGTTATATGCCAATGTAACGTTAACTGATACCTAACAGGGCAGTCTCAACACATCCTTAATAACGCCAGAAGTGTATCATACATTATTAGGGAAACAAAACTGACTAAATATGCTTTTAAGTTTTTAAGCATTACTTAACGCTAGGTAAGGCTGGTGGAATTGGACCCTGGTTATATGCCAATGTAACGTTAACTGATACCTAACAGGGCAGTCTCAACACATCCTTAATAACGCCAGAAGTGTATCATACATTATTAGGGAAACAAAACTGACTAAATATGCTTTTAAGTTTTTAAGCATTACTTAACGCTAGGTAAGGCTGGTGGAATTGGACCCTGGTTATATGCCAATGTAACGTTAACTGATACCTAACAGGAGTCTCAACACATCCTTAATAACGCCAGAAGCGTATCCTACATTATTAGGGAAACAACACTGACTAAATATGCTTTTAAGTTTTTAAGCATTACTTAACGCTAGGTAAGGCTGGTGGAATTGGACCCTGGTTATATGCCAATGTAACGTTAACTGATACCTAACAGGAGTCTCAACACATCCTTAATAACGCCAGAAGCGTATCATACATTTCCAATAGATGGCTCAGGGATACTTGTGAGCTGTTAAAAGGAGAACATTCAAAAAAGATCTGATCGCGCATGATATATATGTACATTTATAAAAGGCAAACGGTCGGTTTTCCGATGGCGTTTCCCAAAGCCTGATATGAGCCGTCCCGCGAGAAAACCAACATGATGGCATCTGCGTAATGTATCGATCCAGATCAGGCTGCGCAGTCCGCGCACACTGATCCGGGACGACACATTCCGTCTCAGGGGGATAGATGTATAGACATCTGCGTAATGTATCGACCAGATCATCCTGCGCTGTCCGCGCAGACTGATCCGGCCGACACATTCCGTCTTAGGGGGATAGATGTATAGAGTAGTGATTCCTGAAACAGAAAATCCACAAGAGGCGAAACGTGTCTATCCGGGTAGGCCTGTGTGGCATGCTTAGGCTGATCTGTGTCGATACTTTACGCAGAGTCCACAATGTTGATTTTCTCGCGGGACGGCTCATATGTTGACACACAAATTATCCATTCTGGTTTTAGGTGGTGGTATTTCCATTTGCCTGCTGGATCTGACAAACGACACAACCGGAGTTACCTACCTTCATGTATGGAACAACGATACGTCACTGGCTACTGGAGTGAACAGAATAAACTGTTATGTGAGCGTTTACTTAACCTTCTCCCGCATACACCAAATATGCAGAAAACGACTTTGTAAACAAATATGTAAAACTATGGAAACACTTGATAAATAAAGCATTTGTTATTTTAAGTGTTAAAACATTGTGGTAAAATGATGTTTGCTATAATCTTTTCAAAAGTCTTCTGTTGCAGAGGCGTCTGAATGCGTCTACATGTTTGAAAGGGATAATTTTTCTTGACCTGTAAACAATACTCTAGAAACTATGCGCTATTCTTAAAACGTACACATTGTTTAAAGCATCACTTACTATCGGTAAAATGCATGTATGTCCATTGTAGATTCAAATCTTCCATTTAAACATATAATGGTTCATTCATATAACTTTTGGCAATCGATGTCCGATTGCAATCTGGTGAGTAGGCAAATGGACATCATTATATTTCATTTTTGATAAATACTCTATGTCTGAAATAAAACCGCAATACTAGTATGATCAGACACTCAAACTAACCAGAACATTCCTTTTTCTGCCTGTCCGAATTTTAAAGAAGCCTTCTTAGAAATCTTACGCAAATCAAAGTCCCTAAAACACATACATTCCTATTATCCGAAAACATTTACTTATCTAGAAGAATTTTAAAGGGAAACATTAGATTACTGGTATGCCGTCATATATGTTCTTGCAATATCACCGTGTTAACCAACGGTATCGAATCCATTAAACAAACTTCAGCTATTATCATGATTTTAGGTGAATTTCCATTTCTTGATTCACTATCGCTATCCGAAGTTATCCGATGTTGAACGCACCTTTAAAGGTGCTGAAATCCAGACCGAGATCAAACATTTGAAAACTTCTGCAAATATTGCTAATATTGATAACAAAGTAGGTAATAAATACTTAAAAACTATTTTGGCAATAAGTGTTGAAAAACAGTCAATTGGAAGTCATGAAAATGTACACAATTTGGTTTGTTTAATGAAGCATAAATGATCAATAGTTAGATGTAATGAAGCATAAACGATCAATAATTTCTCTAATTTTATCTCAGAATTATGTTTCTAATTTTTAAACAGTTTTAAAACGTTGACTCTACTAGCTATCATCTGGAGTTCAGCACCTTTAACGTGACATGTCAGTAATGTTGAAATATCCAAATGTTCCAAAGAAAGATAGCTATAGCTTAATACTTGTTCATTCATGACAGGTATTACCCGCCTCGTTGAGGAAGTATCAGGGACGGGTGACCAGGATTTGATGAACGGTCGGTTCATACCCAACACCTTAAAGGTGGAAGTAGTGGCATCCCCCTTTGGGCACTCAGTGTTGCGTAAATAGCATTACGGCTGGTGCTTTGGTATCACAATACATAACTCAGTGGTAATTTACCAAGGAAATGTCGTTATATAGCTGAAATGATATATTGAAAACGGTTCAAAACAATATTCCAAAAACATTTACATAAGTATTGTTTATTTTACTAAACGGATTGAGCTTACATGTTAGTGGAATGAATGAAAAGATATAAAAATACCATTTTCATTCATTTTATAAAATCTAATACTTGCAGGCTTTCACACAAATTGGGGACACATTTACTGGTACACTGTATCCTAGTTCCTGTACAGCGGACCAAACCGACACAGATGTTACTGCGCCGGGAATAAAAGTTTACTATGATACAATAGCAAGTATGTCTTCTTGTCCGAGTTTTTTTTGTAGGAAAGCTTCCTCGGGACAAAATGGTCTTTTTTAATTAAACACGGTGTTGTCTTAGTGCATATGAGCCGTCCCGCGAGAAAACCAACATTATGGCCTCTGCGTAATGAATCGACCTAGATCAGCCTGCGCAGTCCGCGCAGACTAATCCGGATCGACACATTCCGTCTCAGGTGGATAGAGGTATAGAGTTATGATTACTGAAACAGAAAATCAATAGGAGGCGAAAAGTGTCTGTCCGGGTTAGCCTGCGTGGCATGCTTAGGCTGATCTGGGTCGATACTTTACGCAGAGTCCACACTGTTGGTTTTCTCGCGGAACGGCTCATATTACATATTCTTTTTAAAGCATTGTCTTCTCTGTCTGGCTTTTGAACCCGTTCTGACATACAACGACATTTTTACGCATTTGTAGTAGACAGCATTTGATAAGTAACTGCTCCTTTTGACACAATGTTTTCAACCCTATTCGAAAAATGAACGTTAAGTTACTGTTATTTTCTACAATTTTGCCTATGTGTTTTCTAAATTGTCTACTAATGATGTACTGTATGTGGGACGTGGTTACTATGGATACATTAACTGTGACAACAATCTCGAAAAGTATCATCAGTAATGACCTGATCATATGTAGTCAATCGACGATACAACAAATGGTGAAAGGGAAGTAAATCGGATAGGTTTGCCGTGCAGACACATTTCAGATGAATATATAATACTGAGGTTGGCTCCCATTAGACAATAATGATTTTGTTGAAAGTTGAAAGTAATTTTCATAAAGTTGAATAACCTCTGACTGATTTATAACCAAAATAGTGTTTGCTTTTAGCTATGTTGACACTCTAATAGCCATTTTCAGAACATGCTGTATTTTCTGAAATTGAAAGTAAAATTCAGTGCGGGATAAGGGTCACCTTTGATTTGACCTCATAGCTCTGTCAAAAAACGGTGAACATGTGGGTTTGTTTTGCTTTTTTTGATAGTTCTAAGAATGAACTTTAGTTTGATACTTCAAACCGCTGATGTGACGTCATTTTCCTAGTAATCGGTCCTAGTATTAAACCCACTTTAATAATGAAATGAAACAATATTAATTTGTTTTGCTCATGATGGTGGTTGATGAAATAAATCAGTTATTTAGTTGGTTACTGACCCACTACGGAAAAAAATTGTGATCATTTTCATAAACACAATGTAATATTGTTAGTGATTTCCGTGATTTTGGGATAGAAAAAAAGGTGATTTTTAAAGGAAGAATGGTGGCCATTTTGTCGACTATTGACTTCAAACTGACCCACTATAGAAATTTAGGAGGTCACCACGTGACTGCTCTTGTCCAATGAAATCGCTAGTTTCTAGTGGGAGGTGAAATAAAATGCTATAATGGTCGCCTATGGAAAATGAATTTCTTCCCTTGACCAAATCCGTCTTTAGATAACTTCCACATAAAAATCTATGCCAAAACAGGTTTTCGTAATAGACATGTACACCGGAAGCATAACACCACGAGACACACGCGTCAAGGGAGAGTGTTCTTCAATAATGTACATAATTCTCTAAGTAGTTACTGTTCGTTACGGACTGTTTGTTACTGTCAATAATTCCCCTCATATGATTGGTGAATGCAACTCAAATACATGTCTATTCAAATATTCTTAATGAAAAAGATGAATGTACATTGAACCCTATATATTTAAAATTGTGAGTTTTTGTAATTATGATATGCTATATAATACTAATCTTTACTACTTAAGTACTACTATTTGGCTATTTTGTAACTTGGATTATAAGTTCAAACCCAAGATCGGCCAACATTCTTTAAGATGTTTAGTAAAAATTGCCTCGTCTTCCACCAATGGGCTAACAATTTATGTGGAAAAGCAGCCAGTTGCTTGGCAAATCTGGTGTACAAGTGTTGGAAAGGCAGGATACACATTACGAAGTGAACTGACCTCCGTGATATGACCCAAAATTGTTGAAAGCGATGTTAAACCAATCAATCAAACAATCGTTGATTATTTCTCGTGGTTATACTTATTTTTCCAAATGTATGTCTAGTGATGGATGAAAGTACACCTATACACATGAATAATATTTCTTCTGTTGTATTTCAGAGACCTGTCGTAAGTATGAATTAAGTCACAATAAATGTTAGAGGACATTCACGTCTTTCTCACAATGGCCTTGCTTAACCGATTTCGACTTGCAAACTCATGTTGATGCATCTGCACCAGACAACTTTTGAAACTTGTACTTGTGGGATTCTTGCACAGACAGACAGACAGACAGACATACAGACAGAAGGACGGACGGACGGGCGGGCGGACGGACGGACGGACAGACAGACAGTTAAAAATATCGTATACCAAGATAAAGGTTAACCAAGACTGGAACATCGAAAGAAAGAATTGAACAAATACGAGGTCTGTACACCTTGTTATATTGGTCAGACAGACCCTTCCAAAATAAAGCAAATCTGCAGCAGACGACATTGATTATATCTCGGCACAACTACGAAAAATAATTTGTAACGAAAGTAAACATTTTAAAAAGAGTTGAACACATTCTGGAAATAGAAGAAATTGCTCATTATGAGCAATGTCTTCATTTGTCAAAAAACGTCTGCTGCAGAGGCGTGGGAAAGGTTTTATCAGAGACATTCCGTTATACACCCTCGCAATAATGCATGCATATTAACCCTTTCCCACATACAGCAAATCTGCAGCAGACGACTTATAAAATATACCCAAAATTGTTTGGAAACGCCCCTTGAATAGAGTTGAAAACATGGTGACAAAAGGAGAAATTGCTCGTTTTGAGCAATTTCTTCTTTAGTCGCCATGTTTTCAAAAAAGCCATCTGCTGCACAGGCGTCAGAAAGCGTCTATTTGAGGGAAGGGGTTAAATGAATACCGAACATTTGTAACACCCGTTAATACCCCAAAACCAATATGAGTCGTTCAACGAGTCAACCAACATTGTGGACTCCGCATAAAGTATCGACCCGGATCAGCCTAGACCGCGCGGGCTAAAAACCCGGACATACACCTCTCGCCTACTGTTGATTTTCTGTTTCATGAATCATTACTCTATGTAACCCCTATCCCCCTGAGACGGAATGTGTCGGCCCGGATTGGTCTCGTGGAACGGCTCTTATCATATCTGTTTTACGTCCCCCTTGAACGCATAATCCGGATACTATAAGGCCATTTATCCAAATGTTCTGTTTCTTCTTGTAGAAAACATCGTTGAAAGTGGTCCACAGACGGTTTATTTTGTGGCTGTGATTCTCGGCGCTCTGGTGCTACTCTTTATCATAATATTAGTTATCTGTATATCGGTCAAAACAAAGTGTCGATGCTGTAAAAAACTGTTGTGCAAGAAGAAGAAGGTCGGGCATTCAGACAGCTGCTTGTCAATGTCTCCGGAGGACGGCCTCGAAGCATACGCCAGTTCCGCACGAAAGGACGCAATTGATGGGATGTTTAAAGCATGGAAACCTATAAAACTTGGACCAATCATCGAGCCGTATTTACGTCCCCCGCCCAAAGTGGAGTTACTGTACGACATAGAACCACCCCGTCCAACCAGCAGTAAACTTGTGTTCAACAGGGCGTTATTTATGAGTCAAGTCAGTTTAAAATGTAAATAAATATGACCTTGTAATCGCGAATTCAAACAACGTAACCCTTTCGCTACTTATGGCAATTACAGGCTTTTGCAAACAATGAAGATTCAGGTGAGACAGATCATTACGAGCTCATACCGAATTGTCTCTACTGAAATCTGCATTGTTTGCAACTTTGACATTAAATTTCACCGAATTTCCTGTTGGACGAAAAATGGAATGGTCAAATTGTTTACTTTGTGAAATTCGGCAGTGTTGACACAACGTACTTGCATTCGACAACTGAAGGCTTTGATGTAAGAGCAGAGTATTGCTCATAACGAACGATTCGCCTTTTTCAAAACTATTTTTAACCCCGGCCTATGATTCCGGTTATGATTCCGGTTATGATTCCATATATATATATGATTTCAAAACTCGAAAAATACTGCATATCAGAATATTTGCTAGTTGAATTGTTGTGGGTCCGGACGGATATAATATCGGATGTTTTTGCATCTATTTGCTGAGATAAACATTCGATGTAGACATATTTCACGTACCTCAAGAGAATACTAGAATCAAAATTATGGTTTGAAAAAGGTTAAATCTTGTGCTGCGTTATGCGACTTTAAATCGGCTGCAGACGACTTTAACACTTTCCTGCATGCAACAAATCTGCAGCAGACGATTTTAACTCTTTCCCGTATACAACAAATCTGCAGCAGACGACTTTAACCCTTTCCCGTATACAACAAATCTGCAATAGACGACTTTAAACCCTTTCCCGCGTAAAACAAATCTGCAGCAGACGACTTGAAACCCTTTCCCCCATACAACAAATCTGCAATAGATAACTTTAAACCCTTTCCCGTATACAACAAATCTGCAGCAGACGACTTGAAACCCTTTCCCTCATACAACAAATCTGCAGCAGACGACTTTAAACCCTTTCCCACGTACAACAAATCTGCAGCAGACGACTTTAAACCCTTTCCCACGTACAACAAATCTGCAGCAGACGACTTTAAACCCTTTCCCACGTACAACAAATCTGCAGCAGACGACTTTAAACCCTTTCCCGTATACAACAAATCTGCAGCAGACGACTTTAAACCCTTTCCCACGTACAACAAATCTGCAGCAGACGACTTTAAACCCTTTCCCGTATACAACAAATCTGCAGCAGACGACTGTAAACCCTTTCCCACGTACAACAAATATGCAGCAGACGACTTAAAACCCTTTCCCACGTACAACAAATCTGCAGCAGACGACTTTAAACCCTTTCCCGTATACAACAAATCTGCAGCAGACGACTTTAAACCCTTTCCCACGTACGACAAATCTGCAGCAGACGACTTTAAACCCTTTCCCACGTACAACAAATCTGCAGCAGACGACTTTAAACCCTTTCCCACGTACAACAAATCTGCAGCAGACGACTTTAAACCCTTTCCCACGTACAACAAATCTGCAGCAGACGACTTTAAACCCTTTCCCACGTACAACAAATCTGCAGCAGACGACTTTAAACCCTTTCCCACGTACAACAAATCTGCAGCAGACGACTTTAAACCCTTTCCCGTATACAACAAATCTGCAGCAAACGACTGTAAACCCTTTCCCGTATACAACAAATCTGTAGCAGACGACTTTAAACCCTTTCCCGTATACAACAAATTTGCAGTAGACGACTTTAAACCCTTTCCAGTATACAACAAATCTGCAGCAGACGACTTTAAACCCTTTCCCACGTACAACAAATCTGCAGCTCGTTAACCTTTTCCCGTATACCACAAATCTGCAGGAGACAATTTTGAGTACGTGAAGTCAAAAACATAGAATATCTCTTTGAATAAAGCAATCATTACTGAAATAATTTTAAAACTTTGTAGCACAAAGGGAATTTCTCGTTTTGAGCAATTTCATCATTTGTCACAATGTTTCCATAGGTTGTCTGCTTCACATGCATCAGAAAGTGCCTATATTTTTGAAAGCGTTAATCAACATTTGGTTAGATTGATATACACGCTGTAAATTGGATTAGTCTAATCTTGATCTACACTGTTCGCTATTAATTTGGGCCATTCCACGAGAAATCCAACATTGTGGACTCTGCGTAAAGTATCGACCCCGATCAGCCTGGGCATGCCGCGCAGACACTGTTAACCTCCTGTGGATTTTCTGTTTCAGGAATCATTACTCTATACCTCAATCCACCTGGGACGGAATGTGTCGGCCTGGATCAGTCTGCGCGGACTGCGCAGGCTGATCTGGGTCGATACATTACGCAGAGGTCATAATGTTGGTTTTCAGGAATCATTACTCTATACCTCTATCCCCCTGGGACGGATTGTGTTGGCCCGGATCAGTCTGCGCGGACTGTGCAGCCTGATTTAGGTCGATACATTACGCAGAGGTCATAATGTTGGTTTTCAGGAATCATTACTCTATTCCTCTATCATCCTGAGACGGAATGTGTCGGCCTGGATCAGCCTGCGCATATTGCGCATGCTGATCTGGGTCGATATATTCCGTATAGTCCACACTGTTGGTTTTCTCTTGGAACGGCTGATATATACATTGGTCGCCGTGGACGTGTATGAACTCAACCTTTTCCCCCTTACGACAAGTCTACAGTAGACGACTTTGTAAAAAAACATGGAAAACCTCAATAGATGATATGATGCTTATAATTAATTAATGGAGTTGTAAACAGATTGGATATTATGAGCAACTTCTCCTTTAACCAGAATGTATTAACCCTTTCTCACATACAGACGCTTTCTGACGCCTCTGTAGCAGACGACGTTTGAAAACAGTGTGAAAAAAGGAGAAATTGCTCATGATGAGCAACTTCTCCTTTTGACAAAATGATTTCAACTTGATTGAATAATTTTTCTTTCATTAAAAGGGTTTCCGTATGTTTGACCAAATATTTATGAAGACGTCTGCAGCAGATTTGCTGTATGTGGGAAAGGGGGGAAAAGGCGTCTGCTGCAGATACATCTGTCACTTAAAAAAAGGGTAAAGGTAAAAAAAGAGGGAATGGTATCGGTTGTTGGTATTTGACAGAATAAGGGTTAATGTATTTGAAATCATACTGCACATATACCATTCAAGGAAAAGGCGTGAAGCATTGCTGTGATAGTGTAAATAATAAATGTCATTTTGATAATGTATTCATTTATCGAATTATAAGTGTAAACCATGTAACAAGTAACGATAAACATACTATTACAGGCTGTATTGTCTGATCGTTTACTTATGGAATCCTTGAAAATGCTACGGATATAGGGTGCTATACATGCTTGCCACATTATGTAGGATAGTTCCCAAGTTTATATTGCTATGTATATGTTTGTTTCGTTAGCTTGTGTGGATCGTATTTCAAAATATAATAAACTTGTATCAGTTCAACAGCGTACCAAATATTATATCGTTATCCTTTACCAAAACGTTATGGAATTGAAGTTTAAGATTATACAACAGAAATTAAAAATATGAATACTATGTTTAACAACTGTTTGCATATGAGCCGTTCCACGAGAAAGCCAACATAGTGTACTCTGCGTTATGTATAGACCAATATCAGCCTGCACAGTCCGCACAGGTTAATCCGAGCCGACTCATTCCGTCTCAGGGGGAAAGAGTAATGATATCCACAGGAGGCGAATAGTGTCTGCCCGAATTAGCCTGCACGGCATGCTAAGGCTGATCCGGGATGATACTTTATGGATATTCCACACTATTTATAATGTTTTATTGCCTACGTGAGAACAATTCCATATGGTTATCCTGCATCTTTGTCCAGTATCTACGTCTTGAACAGTTAAGCCTCAAACAATATGTAGACTATTTATTCAATAAATCGAGATAGTTACGCGACAAAAATATGAAATGGTATTATGTTTCTTTAGTCTAACGCAGCGCTTCCCGTTAAGTTGAACCGCTTAAAGTTGTATTACTCTTTCAAAGAAAGACATGTATACTCGTAGCTCTACTTTTAGTTTTCCAAATACTTATTTTCTGTGTGAATGACCCTGCAATTAAAGATCACCTGTAAATAAAGACCAGAATAAAGAATATATATGTTAAACGTTAAATACGTTTTAAAATGAATAGCTTTTTCTGTAGAATTGTCCAGTTATGTTACAGAGTTTTCGTTAAACATCGAAGGTTGGGATATATTAATCGAAATATTTTATCTAAGAACCTTACAAAATAAGACAACATGTCAACGAGTTGGAAATAACTTTATAAGTAGGATTCGGTTTGGGTTATTTTACGATTAAAAACAGATTCAGTTTGCAGACGAGCTAAACCTTGCAGACAAACTTTTGAAGACATAACTCTATCCTACATCCTACACACGTGAGACAGACGACTTTTAAAAACAAGTTATAAATTAAATTAAAAAATCTTCATAAGGAAAAGAGTTTAAATTATTGTGACAAATGAAGGATTTTCTAGACATTTCTCCCTTTGTCACAATATGCTGTAGATGCGTCATATTGCGCCTGCTATTTTATATCATTGTCGATATATCTGTCAGGATACACTTGCTACGTTAAAAAGTGAGACAAATATAACCTCATGAAATGAATCAACAAGTCATCAAATTAGAAGAAAATTTTATTATTATACAAAATCTAGTTACAGACAACTGTAACACAAATACACACTCTAAAAATCCCAAAGATTAACTAAGGAAAAATAAACACAAGGCAAAATAAATGCAAAATCAAATGATAATTAAATTATTAAATGATGCTCCTTTTTACACATATAGTATCTAACTCAAATTAATCAAGTTAGTTTGTCCTCAATGTTTGCAAATATAAATACACTTCCAAGATCTATGTGAAATATCAACTAATAAGCTTAAGTTTCAAAGTAAAAAATAGAAGGTTAATTTCTTTAGATTCGATATGCAAAAAAAAGTGTAAACGTATCTCCTATACCACACTAATAAAAGACATATGACACATTGAACACGATTCTACAATGGAACTTAATTTCCGCATGATATTAACAAGTTCTATGACAATATGGTGAATATTAATTATTAACTATTGAATAATGTGAAAAAAGATGACGCTACATTGGTTATAAACAGAACATGTCCTGACTAACTGCGTGAAGATGCAGGCGGATCTGGGTCTGTTCTGTCGCACACTCACAAAGGTTGATTGTCATGAAACGTCATATACACTTACTACATCAATTTAAATGGTTTTCGTTAATTGTTATTTACTTTCATTCTTTCAGCGCCGAATTGTTTAAAGTAGACTCTTCCATGTACAAAAGCGGGCGTCTCTATTTCTCACGTAATAAGAGTATTGGCATATTATAATAATTAAAAGGCAAACAATGCTGATTTCAGGTGAGACAGCCCGTTACGAGCTAACTCACCTGAATTTGCATTGTTTAGACAAATCTAAATATTGCCAATGGCGCTGAAAGAGTTAATATCGATAACATTGTTAATTCAGACTCAGAGGATATTCTTTTTGCCTTTCCTTACAATGTTTTCAGTTAAGGATTTAATTTGCACGTCGTGTTCTTCAGCTTCTGCATGAACTGGACATTGTTTTCATACCAGTCGACTCACAAAGTATCAAACTGTGTTAATTGTCAAACCATATCTAGATTAACTCATAAACGAACTTATTTAGTTTATTCATTACTAGACTGAGTGTATGTTCAGGTCGATATAACCTACGTCGTTAGTACATATTGTTTAATGTCGGGTGTAGCAGGTTAATACACCTAACGTACAAATGAGCCGTCCCGCGAGAAAACCAACACTGTGGACTCTGCGTAAAGTCTCGACCCGGATCAGCCTAAGCATGCGCAGGCTTACCCGGATAGACACATTTCGCCCCCTCTGGATTTTTTGTTTCATGAATCATTACTCTATACCTCTATCCCCCTGAGACAGAATGTGTCGGCCCGCATCAGTCTGCGCGGACTCCGCAGGATGATCTTGGTCGATACATTACTGGTTTTCTCGCGGGACGGCTCAAATCTGCACCAAAGGGCATCTGCCATTTGAATATTTGGACAGAGTTCCCGGAGAATGCAATGCAGATTAAAATCCTCGTCACCTGATCTAGATATTTACTATTTAAAATACTGCGATAAGCCTTTACATAAACATTGTGATAATACAGTGTACATTTAGACAATATAGCACATGCGTATATGCACGATCTTCATCTTCATTTGTTTCATTGACATATTAAGGTCTCCGTCAAATTCGGATGAAATCTATTTCTGATTTAAACGGTGGTGGTATTTATAACATCGGCTCCTTAAGGATCACGAGATCCACAAATAAACCGTTAGTTTGTATGTCAATATTGAGTTAACCCTTTCCCTCATATAGACGCTTTCTGACGCCTCTGCAGCATGCGGCCTTTTGAAAACATGATGACAAAATGAGAAATTGCTCATTGCCCCTTTTGCCACAATGTTTTCAACTCTATACAAAAAAAAGCCTTTCATTTAAAGAGAGTTTAGCACTTTGTGTCTAAATATTTTCTAAGTCGTCTGCAGATTTGTTGTATTTGGGAAAGGTTAACTTTAGATCGTCTGAAGTCCCCGAATTCCTGATTCGTTTTTACACAGCTGACATATTTTGTTTTTACACAGCTGACGTATTTTGTTTTTACACAGCTGACATATTTTGTTTTTACACAGCTGACATATTTTGTTTTTACACAGCTGACGTATTTTGTTTTTACACAGCTGACGTATTTTGTTTTTACACAGCTGACGTATTTTGTTTTTACACAGCTGACGTATTTTGTTTTTACACAGCTGACGTATTTTGTTTTTACACAGCTGACGTATTTTGTTTTTACACAGCTGACGTATTTTGTTTTTACACAGCTGACGTATTTTGTTTTTACACAGCTGACGTATTTTGTTTTTACACAGCTGACGTATTTTGTTTTTACACAGCTGACGTATTTTGTTTTTACACAGCTGACGTATTTTGTTTTTACACAGCTGACATATTTTGTTTTTACACAGCTGACGTATTTTGTTTTTACACAGCTGACATATTTTGTTTTTACACAGCTGACGTATTTTGTTTTTACACAGCTGACATATTTCGTTTTTACACAGCTGACATATTTTGTTTTTACACAGCTGACATATTTTGTTTTTACACAGCTGACGTATTTTGTTTTTACACAGCTGACATATTTTGTTTTTACACAGCTGACATATTTTGTTTTTACACAGCTGACATATTTTGTTTTTACACAGCTGACGTATTTTGTTTTTACACAGCTGACATATTTTGTTTTTACACAGCTGACATATTTTGTTTTTACACAGCTGACATATTTTGTTTTTACACAGCTGACGTATTTTGTTTTTACACAGCTGACATATTTTGTTTTTAGCAGAATAGGTTCGTTAGTTGACCCGAGAGTTTCAAATGTTTTCTTTTTTGTAAATTTGGTGAATTGAATAATTATGTCGAGTGTTAGGTAAGATTTGTTCGGAACTGATAAACTGATTGTTTAATGATAGTAACGTTTCATTTACCGATGGATTTATACGTATTCGACACATATTTACGTATTTTACTGATCTAACGTTAGAAGTAAAAACGATATTTAATCAGAAATTGGTATCACCACAGTATGACGGACACATACGTCCCGCGAGAAAACCAACGTAGTGGTCTCTGCGTAATGTATCGACCCAGATCAAACTACGCAGTCCGCGCAGACTAATCCGGGCCGACACATTCCGTCTCAGGGTTATAAAGGTATAGAGTAATGATTCACGAATTAGAGAATCCACAGGGGGCTAAAAGTGTCATACCGGATAAGCCTGCGCGGCCTGCTTAGGCTGATCCGGGTCGATACTTTACGCAGAGTCCACAATGTTGGTTTTCTCGCAGGACGGCTCATATTGAACCATTGTTAACATATTATAAGTTAAGAAAATTAACCAATCGTTGTTTCAGAACTCGAATGAACCTAACTTTGACCAAAACCAGCAATGCGTTCAATTGATCAATTCGGCGCGTTCATCTTTGATATGAACGGTTACAAAATTGGAGCTATATACATGTATGTAAACAACTGTTTCACTGAAGACATGCTTGATTTTATCGCTCTAATATACATGTACATACATAAACCACTCATTCAATTTCCATGGATAAACGCTCATTGTGACTAGTGGTTAAAATGTCCCGAATAATTCCACGAACATTCACAAAGAAAACTGACCAATCTGAATCGATAGTTTCTAAAGTCGGACCGAGATTTCTAATTCTTATTACAGCTAACACAATTATGCATTGATCAGATGTTTATATCGATGCCTGACGCCAACGCTGACTATTGAAAGTTCTCAACATTCGACAGATCTGCAGCAGATGGCTTTGAAAACATCGAAGCAGCATATTGAAAATCTCTATACAGAGCTCTAGATATGGGACATTTTTCATGTTTTATATTCCTTATTTGACATTAAAACCCTATGTTGTGGGTACTCAAAAGAATCGTCTCAGTGAGACGATTCGTTTGAGTACCCACAACATAAGATTTGGTAGAATAGTTTGAGAAATATTGTGGGGAAAAAACTTGTTCACTCCCTCTTCTCTAGGCCTCTGTCTATAAATCTGAACACTATTGACTAGAGGAGAAACATTGTGGTAAATTAAAACATTATGAGCAATATTACTTTTGCCACAGTGTTTCAAAATTCCATATGACGTAAATTTCGCTAAAATACTGGAATTGAATAATGCATTTAACATTTCAAGAATAACAAAACAAACGACATTTGTACGGAGCCCTATGAGCCCCAACAGTACCCGCGTTTGTAAGATGGGTTATATTACGATGATAATGACGTACGGTGTTATAACACAGAATAATAGACTTTTAACCAGCCTGAAAGACACAGATTCCGTTCATTCTAACACCTCAGAAATTACTGATCGATAGTAAAAAATGGATCATTCGAATATACATGTTTATATTATAACCTAGCTTATCGTATTAATGTTAACTGGTCAGATTGATTAAAGCACATTTAAATGTTGTTGCTTAGTCTGAATAATAGACGTTTTCCCAACCTAAACAACCTCCAAAATGTATCTCCTTTAGATAATATTAGTAAACTTTGACTGAGCCCATGTTGTACGAGTAACCGCTATATGTTGTCCCAAACACCTTTTCAGAAGGTTATGTCCATTGAATAGGCTCCGTTGATGATCGTGGTGGAAACTATGAGTACGCCGTTGAATAAATACATCGCAGTATCTGTAACACTCATAAGAGTAAGTAGAATAACAATTGTCGCAGCATTTCCTTATATCCAAAGACATAGTTAACATATACATGTTTAACTTATAACCTAGCTTAGTCAATTTACTTTTTACCGGTCTGCTTGATTAAAGCACCGTTAAATACTATGTAGGAGGACGTAAGAACGTTGTTCCAATTAAAACAACCTTCCATTGATACAGTATCTCCTTTTGTTAATATAAGAAAAACTGACGTTGAAGCCGATGTGTGCTGGTTATCACTATATGTTCTCCCGAGCACCTTAGACGAACCGTTATGTCTAACATAGCAATACACGTCGTATTTACCGTTAGATGCGATAGTAAACGCAAACATATAGAGACCATCAACAGGACTGGTGAATACTCCGGTGACCATGTTATAGGCTCCTCCGACATTGGTGATCACGGTGGAAAATATGGCTACTGTGTTAACTAAAGACTTCGTAGGATTGGTAACGGAGAAGGCCACATTGAAATCTGAAAATCACATAAAAGTTTTTATTTATAATTTTTATTCCTGTAAGTGTTATATATACTATATGTGTAATCATTTATAATTCCAATATAATGAATCTTTTTCAGATTTGTGAAATGTCGTGTGTTTCAGTCAAACGTAAAACAGAATCACAATTGCTCTTATTTACATAGAATACACCCGCTCGTGTGTTTTTGCTTGAGTTAACTTGCTTTGGGGTGTTTATAATTGGTATACGTAAGGGCTTTTATGGTTGAAATCATCTTTTAATTCAAATATGGTATCTAAATAAATGGGCTTCTTAACGTATTTGTTTCCATTATTACATTAATAATTTAGTCAATAAGACCACTACGGTAGCAATAAAAATAAATACATTTGAGCCGTTCCACGAGAAAACCAACATTGTGGACTCTGCGTAAAGTATCGACCCGGACCAACCTAAGCATGCCGCGCATACTAACCCAGAGAGACACCTTTCGCCTTATGTTGATTTTCTGCTTCAGGAATCATTACTCTATGCTTCTATCCCCCTGAGACGGAATGTGTCGGCCTGGATTAGCATGTGCGGATTGCGCAGGCCGATCTGGGTCGATACATTACGCAGAGTCCGTAACATTGGTTTTCGCGTGGAACGGTTCTTTCCTTTCCCATATGGTTATCGTACATAATTATTTTATATCACTAAGCTATTTAAATTTTGCTAACGGCAAATCGATAAATTTGACACATACTCTAATCTTCGTTCGACACATGACATCTCGAGTCAGAAAAAGAAAGTTGTATGAATATTTATCAGACATGAATTCAACAAAAATCCAACCGTTACTTACAATGAATGTACCTAAGAAAACGCAATGAAAACTAATCGTTACTTACAATGAATGTACCTAAGAAAACACAATGAAAACTAATCGTTACTTACAATGAATGCACCCAAGAAAACGCAATGAAAACTAATCGTTACTTACAATGAATGTACCCAAGATAACGCAATGAAAACTAATCGTTACTTACAATGAATGTACCCAAGATAACGCAATGAAAACTAATCGTTACTTACAATGAATGTACCCAAGATAACGCAATGAAAACTAATCGTTACTTACAATGAATGTACCCAAGATAACGCAATGAAAACTAATCTTTACTTACAATGAATGTACCCAAGATAACGCAATGAAAACTAATCGTTACTTACAATGAATGTACACAAGATAACGCAATGTAAACTAATCGTTACTTACAATGAATGTACCCAAGATAACGCAATGAAAACTAATCGTTACTTACAATGAATGTACCCAAGATAACGCAATGAAAACTAATTGTTACCTTTGTCTGTAAGTTGATGTAAAGCTCCATCAACATCTTGAATGGCATCGTTTGCATTCTTTGTCAGTACATCAAAATCACTACTCATCTTTGTTATTTGATTCGAAACTTGTTCATCGATGCTCTTGGTAAGGGTATCAAGGTCTGACGTAGTTTTAATTTTCAATTCCTTCATTTCGTCAAGATTCTTAGTAACGGAGTCCTGCATTACTTTCATTTCTTCCACCATTTTCTCCACTTTTTGTTCGGTTCTTAACATAGCTTCCATAGTTTTCATCTCATAATCAAACTTGGAACACATAGGCTCGGATGGTAAAGTATTGACATAACTCACCATAAATAATATGACTAAAATATTCAATAAGGAAGACCTCCCCATTATTGCAGAAAACAGATATTAGATGTTAACGATATAACCGCCTGCTAAAGAATGAAGTAAATTCTAGGATATATTACTATTACGTCATATCCGGTACTAGTATTCAGGACCAAACAAGCCTAGCTGTATTGTGTAATCGATATGGCGTTACGATAGAAACTCAGACTTCGTGTATTTTGACAGCCATTGCCTCATATCCTAGCGCTAATTTACTAGATTGTTAACAGTTGAGCTGATACTTCTTAGATACAAGGACTGGTAATGATACTGACCGATCGAATACTTTCACAGACGTATTCGTGGCTTAACTGTACACTTATCTGGGTTTTTTCTAGACGGTATTTAACATAGGTCATGCACACACCAGAGCTGCATATTTTTTTCAACTCATTTGGGAATATGATCAGATTGCATACACAAATAAATAGTCCTCTGTTATATTAACCGTTCTCAATGTCATTCAAGAATGTTCATAATACACCTGACGAGCAGGTATTGAACGATCAAGGAGGCAATAAGGTTTTCCTATACTGTGGACTAAAGACGAATGTTTTGAAGTGAATCGCCTAATAGTATGAAGGAAAGATATCCTCCATAGTCTGACAAAAAGGTTAAAACGCACAAAAACTCGTAAACAATTTTAGTCTAAGGATATAACCAGACATGGGAGTTGCGTCACGAGAACAAGAACTCGTATTTTACATCTGTCGTGCGGTATCACCCGTCCCCTTGTCTTAGTGTTGTAGTTAATATAAACCGTCCCCGGATAAAACCAACATTGTGGACTCGGCGTAAAGTATCGACCCGGACAAGCCTTAGCATGCCGCAAAGGCCTTAGCATGCCGCATAGGCTCATCCGGATAGACACTTTTCGCTTCCTGTGGATTTTCTGTTTCATGAATCACTACTCTATACCTCTATGCCCTTGTGACGGAATGTGTCGGCCCGGATCAGTCCGCGCGGACTGCGCGGGCTGATCTAGGTCGATAAATTACGCAGAGGACATAATGTTGGTTTTCTAACGGGACGGCTCATATTATACAGTATCTTGGCACACAAAGAAGCATTTCCCCTTTTAAAGAATACGATGTGATCAATAACGTGTCAACAGGACATAATAAAATGTAGAAATGTTAATTACAATCAATATTGTTTTAATTGGTCACGGGGCATACATTTTGTAAATTTTTCAAACGTCTGCATTTTAAATCCCATGTCTGAGTGTGTGTGAAAGGTAACGTTTTTCTTTGTTTGTTAAAATATCTTGATAACTGCCTGTTTCCGAGATATAATACATCGAGAGACATGCTTGTATGCTGTCAGCATTTATGTTTACGAGCGTTCTAGAACAGCTGAAGCTCCACTTACTACGGTTTATGCCATCGTCTTGATATTATATTCTTAATAGGTTTTCGCAAATGACATGGGAGGACGAGTTATTATTAAACAGATATATATATTTAAATGTCTTGAACATATTACAATTGCGTTTGTTTAAAAACACTCATTTATGACACATCTAAAATGAAATAAATATTCCGATGTTTTAAGTATGCGCATTTTCTTTATTTTGACTCTCATTTATGTTTTTTTGTTTTATTTAAGAAGACAAAACAGTCCCTATTAGCTAGACTGAGGTACTGTATGTTCATATACTACATGTAATTACAACGCAAACAACTACAAACCTTTACGTCGCACAGTCTAATATGTTTTCATACGCGCACCTGCTAGACTGACGCACTGTATTTTATTTTACTATTGATAGCGCGATGTTACTGTGTACAGTCTTATAGTCAAGTATGTGCAGCCGGTGCATTGATAATTTAGTAAATAAAAATATCCAAGTGCAAAATAATAAGTTTCTTCACGTCTTTAGAAGATAAAAACAACAATAATGATGAACAACAAACAATTGTTACTCCCAAACAAAATAAAATAAATTGGCCATCAGTTAAAACTGTGAAGAAATGGGACTGAGCCACATATTAGCTTGCGTCACGAAGTCGATGATGATGGGAATGTAAAAACAATAATCTGTAAAGATTTTTCCGAAAAAAGGAAGGAAAGAATAACAACAAATTAACATGTAGGGTTCAGTTTATGTTTGAAATTTAGTTTGAAATTATACAACAATTTCAATGAAATTTAACTGTTTAGCTGATATTATATATCGAGGTGGTCTAATTTATAAATATTGGACTACATTTTAACATTTGTCAAAGTATGAAATAATTAGGATGTCAAGCTAATATAATTTTGAGAAAAAGAGAAAACTCATGTCTTCAACGATTTTCTCATTGTTTTAAAAGTAGATTGCTGCAAAGGTGTCCAATGTTGACTTTAATAGGGGAAAGGTAAACTGACGTGCTATTGCATGCACATCCTAAATTGTCTGTTTTTTGGTTTCATTGATAAATAATAAAATTCAAATATTCTGACAACCATCTTGAAAAGTGTATGTGGAATTCATAAATATTATAATTATTCCTTAATGAAAGCACTGTATACATACTAAGACTACTGATTGGCAAGAATACTCATTTCCATGTTTATGATCAATAATTAGTTGGCTGTGTGTATGGTCAACCTACCCTAGAATGGAGAGTGATCATAAACAATGAAAGGCTTCAATTATATTTCAATGAAGGACATTCACTTCGTTGACAAAAAAAATGCAAGATATGATACATTTTCACTTGACCCCACCCCTTATGTAACAATATGCCCCTCAGTTGATAACTGCTTTTTCTACTTCTATAATGTAAGTGTTATGCATAACTGCAGTATGGATTTCCGGCGACATTGATGCGTTGCATCAACTTTCTCTTGTATCGACATTGATAAACTTTTCAACATTATAGATAGATCTCTTCTCTGAAACATTCTAAAAGAAAATGGCATCGCAGTAAATGTATTTAGAACATTCCAACGCATGTATGCATCTGACAGATCATGTTTTATACATGTGTGAAATGGTATACAATGTGAACCAATCCATAGCCAGATCGGGTTGAAACAAGAATATCTTGCAAGTTCGATCCTGTTCACATTGTCATCGAGTGTAGACTGGCTGGTACAAAAGTGTTTCCACTGACCCGTGTACGACGTGACTACTCATCTCAAAATGTAGAGAGGCACTGTATACGACGTAACGCCTATTCATAGAGTTTAGACTGGCTAGTAAAAAGTGTTTCCACTGACCCCGTGTACGACGTGACTACTCATCTCAAAATGTAGAGAGGCACTGTATACGACGTAACGCCTATTCATAGAGTGTAGACTGGCTGGTACAATACTGTTTCCACTGACCCCGTGTACTACGTGACTACTCATCTCAAAATGTAGAGAGGCACTCTATACGACGTAACGACTATTCATAGAGTTTAGACTGGCACTTAGAGTGAGACGATTCTTTTGGGTACCCACATCATAGATTGTGGTTGGATAATAAGATAGATATTTTGGGGAAAGAGCTGTAAACCCCTTCTTATCTGGACCCTGCTGTGGAGAAGGATAACAGAAGGATGTTTACACGTATCATGCAACTCGTATGATTATATGTATTATTTGGACACAATATGACATGCTCATGGAGTTGTCTTTGCTTTACTTTGATACATTATTGTACAAGGTGATCCGTGTCTATGTTGTACACAAATGTACTTTTAAGTCGTACACACTTACAACTTGTTACTGGACATACAGACAGTTGTTGACATACAGAAAGACATACAGACATTTGTTGACAGACAGACAGACTTTCAGACATTTAAACTATGGTATAAAAAGATAAAAGTTAACTTAGACTGGAACCTCGAAAGGAAGCATTGACAAATACGAGGTCTGTATACCTTGTTAATTGAAGTTGTTATATTGGTCAGACAGACTTTAACCCAATCCCAAATAAAGCAAATATGCAGAAGACGACATTGAATATATCCAGGCTAATCTACGAAAAATAAAATGTGGTGACAGTATACCTTGTAAAGGAGTTGAAAATATTGTGGAAAAAGCAGAAATTGCTCATCATGAGCCAGTAAGTCTTCTGCTGTAAAGGCGTCAGATAGCGTCTGTATATCACAGACAGTCCGTTATACTCCCCTGCAACATTGCATGCATGTTTAACCCTTTCCCAAATAAAGCAAATCTGCTGCAGAAGACATTGAATTTATCCAGGCTAAATTACGAAAAATAAATTGTGGTGATCGTATACATTTTGAAAAGAGTTGAAAATATTGTGGAAATAGCAGAAATTGCTCATTATGAGCAAGTTCTCCATTTGTCAAAAGTTGTCTGCTGCAGAGGCGTCATATGCGGTCTGTATGTGTTAAATGTTTATATCAGACTGTCCGTTATACTCCCTCGCAATAATGCATGCATGTTTAACATTTTCCCACATACAGCAAATCTGCAGCAGACGACTTTGGAAACATACCAATCATTGTTTGGAAACTCCCCTAAAATGAAAGTAAAATACTTGAAAAGAGTTGAAACATGGTGACAAAAGGAGGAATTTCTCGCTTGGATAAATTTCTTCTTTTGTCGCCATGTTTTCAAAAAAAACATCTGATGCAGAGGCACCTGAAAGCGTCTATATGAGGAAAATGATTAATTGAATACCGAACATGCATGATCGCACAATTACGAGCGGTAATTACGCTTGCCTTCGTAACACCCGTTCATACCCCAAAACCAATATGGGCCGTTCCACAAGAATAACAACATTGTGGAGTCTGCGCTAAGTATCGACCCGGATCAGCCTAGGCATGCCGCGCGTGACTTACACGGACATACACTTTTCGCCTTCTGTGGATTTTCTGTTTCAGGAATCATGACTCCATACCCCTATACCCAAGAGGCGGAATGTATCGGTCCGGATTATCCAGTGCGGACTGCGCAGGCTGATCTTGGTCGATACATTACGCACAGTCCACAATGTTGGTATTTTCTTGTGGAACGGCTCATATTTTTGTTTTACGTCCCCCTTGAAGAGTTGCATAATCCGGATAATATAAGGCCATTCATCCAAGTTTTCTGTTTCTTCTCGTAGAAAACATCGTTGAAAGTGGTCCACAGATGGTTTGTTTTGTGGCTGTGATTCTCGGCGCTCTGGTATTTACGTTCCCCGCCCAAAGTGGAGTCACTGTACGACATAGAGCCACCCCGTCCAACCAGCAGTAAATTTGTGTTTAGCAGGGCGTTATTTATGAGTCAAGCCTGTTTAAAATGTAAATAAATAAGACCTTGTAATCGCGAATTCAAACAACGTAACCTTCCGCTGCTACAGGCAATTAAAGGCTTTTGCAAACAATGCAGATTCAGGTGAGATAGATCATAACGAGCTGCTTCTCCTGAAATCTTCATTGTTTGCAACTTTGATATTACATTTTACCAAGTGTCCTGTTGGACGAAAAATGAATGGTCAAATATCCAACATGGAAAAGTGGACTTTGTGAAACTCGGCAGTGAAAGAGTTAATGACACAACGTACTTGCAGTAAGTAGAAAGTAGACTGAAAGCTTTGATGTAAGGGAAGAGAATTGCTCATAACGAACAATTCGCCTTTTTCAAAACTGTTTTTAACTCCGGCCTAAATAATGTTTTTATATATACATGTTTTCCCACGAAGATTTCAAAACTCGAAAAATATTGCATATCAGAACATTTGCTATAGTTGAATTGTTTTGGGTCCGGATCGATATAATATCGGATGTTGTTTGCATCCATTTGCTGAACCAAATTATGGTTTAAAATTGGTTAGTTCTTGTGATGCGATACGCGACTTTAAACCCTTTCCCGTGTAGAACAAATCCGCAGCAGACGATTTTAAACCCTTTCCCGTATAGAACAAATATGCAGCAGACGACCTTAAACCCTTTCCCTCGTACAACAAATATGCAGCAGACGACCTTAAAGTTTAAAGTCGTCTATCAAAAGAGTTTAAACATTTCCCGCGTATAACAAATCTGCAGCAGACAACTTTAAACCCTTTACCGCGTACAACAAATCTGCAGCAGACGACTTAAAACCCTTTACCGCATACAACAAATCTGCAGCAGACGACTTTAAAACCTTTCCCGCGTACAACAAATCTGCAGCTAGTGACATTAAACGTTTTCCGGCATACAACAAATTTGTAGTCGATGACTTAAAACTTTTTCCCGTGTAGAAAAAATCTGCAGCAGACAACTATCAAAATAGTTTAAACATTTCCCGCGTACAACAAATCTGCCGCAGACAACTTTAAACCCTTTACCGCGTACAACAAATCTGCAGCAGACGACTTAAAACCCTTTACCGCGTACAACAAATCTGCAGCAGACGACTTTAAACCATTTCCCGCATACACAAATCAGCAGCGGATGACTTTAAACCCTTACCAGCATAACAAAATCTGCAGCCGATGACTTTAAACCCTTTCCCGTGTACAACAAATCTGCAGCAGATGACTTTAAACCCTTTCCCATGTACAACACATCTGCAGCAGACGACTTTAAACCCTTTCCCGTGTTTAAAAAATCTGCAGCAGACGACTTTAAACCATTTCCTGAATTCAATTATTCTGCAGCAGACGAATTTAAGCCTTTTCCGCATACAACAAAACTGCAGCAGACGACTTTAAACCATTTCCCGCATACAAAAATATGCAGCCGATGACTTTAAACCTTTACTGTGTACAACAAATCAGAAGCATATGACGTTAAACCCTTAACCGCGTACAACAAATCTGCAGCAGACGACTTAAAACCATTTCCTGCATTCAATTATTCTGCAGCAGACGAATTTAAGCCTTTTCCGCATACAACAAAACTGCAGCAGACGACTTTAATCCATTACTGCGTACAACAAATCAGAAGCATACGACGTTAACCCTTTGCCGGTTACAACAAATCTGCGACAGACGACTTTAAACCCTTTCAAGCATACAACAAATCTGCAGCAGACGACTTTAAATCCTTTCCCGCGTATAACAAATCTGCAGCAGACAACTTTAAACCCTTTCCCGCGTACAACAAATCTGCAGCCGAGGACTTTAAACACTTTACCTCGTACAACAAATCTGCAACAGGGGAGTTAAAACCCTTTCTCGCTTACAATAAATCTGCAGAAGACGACATTAAACCCTTTCCCGCGTACAACAAATCTGCAGCAGACGACTTTAAACCCTTTACCGCGTACAACAAATCTGCACCAGACGATTTTAAAACCTTTCCCGCATACAACAAATATGCAGCCGATGACTTTAAACCCTTTCCCGCGTACAACAAAACTGAAGCGGACAACTTTAAACCCTTTCCCGCGTACAAGAAATCTGCAGCTGACGACTTTAAATCCTTTCCCGCGTACAACAAATCTGCAGCAGATGACTTAAAACCCTTTCCATTGTATAATAAAACTGAAGCCGACGACTTTAAACCTATTCCTGCATACAAGAAATCTGCAGCAGACGACTTTAAGTCCTCTCCCGCGTATAAGAAAACTGCAGCAGACGACTTTAAACCCTTTCCCGCGTACAAGAAATATGCGGCAGACGACTTTAAATCCTTTCCCGCGAACAAAAAATCTGCAGCAGACGACTTTAAACCCTTTTCCGCGTACAACAAATCTGCAGCAGACGACTTTAAACCCTTTCCCGCATACAACAAAACTGAAACCGAGACTTTAAACCCTTTCCCGCGTACAATAAAATTGAAGCCCACGATTTTAAACCTTTTCCTGCGTCCAAGAAATCTGCAGCAGACGACTTTAAATCCTTTCCCGTGTACAAGAAATCTGCAGCAGACGACTTTAAATCCTTTCCCGTGTACAACAAATCTGCAGCAGACGACTTTAAACCCTTTCTTGCGTACAAGAAATCTGCAGCAGACGACTTTAAATCTTTTTCCCGCGTACAACAAATCTGCAGCAGATGACTTTAAACCCTTTTCTGCGTACAACAAAACTGAAGCCGACAACTTTAAACCCTTTACCGTGTACAACAAATCTGCAGCTGACGACTTTAAATCCTTTCCCGCGTACAACAAATCTGCAGCAGATGACTTTAAACCCTTTCCATCGTACAATAAAACTGAAGCCGACGACTTTAAATTAAAGATCACCTGTGAAAAAAGACCAGATTGATCACATCCTATGGTTGGTCTTTAAACACAGGTTTAAACACAGGTTTGACTGTAAATATTTATGTCGATGGATCCCCCTTTTCCTTAAAGAGTTGAATATCATGTTAAACGTTAAATACGTTTTAAAATAAATTGCTTTTTCTGCAGAAGGGCCCTGTTATGTTACAGAGTTTTCGTTAAACATCGACGGTTGGGATATATTAATCGAAATATTTTATCTAAGAACATTACAAAATACGACAACATGTCAACGAGTTGGAAAAAACTTTATAAGTAGGATTCGGTTTGGGTTATTTTATGAGTAAAAACAGATTCAGTTTGCAGACGAGCTCAACATACAGACAAACTTTTGAAGACATTACTCTATCCTATATCCTGCGCACGTGAGCACGTGAGACAGACGCCTTTTAAAAACAAATTAAAGATTAAATTAAAAAATCTTCATACCGAAAAGAGTTCAAATTATTGTGACAAATGAAGGACTTTCTTATTAAGAACCATATCTCCCTTTGTCACAATTAATGCTGTCTGCTGCAAATGCGTTAAATTGCGCCTGCCAATGGGAAATGTTAAAGTGATGTATAATAGGTAATAGGTCATTATTGTTTATATCATTGTCAATATATCTGTCAGGATAACCGCCTACACTCGCTACGTAAACAAAAGAGAGGCAAACATAACCTCATGAAATGAATCAACAAGTCATAAAATTAGAAGAAAATTTTATTTTTATACAAAACCTAGTTACAGACAACTGTAACACAAATACACACTCTCAAATAAACAAAGATCAACGAAGGAAAAATAAACACAAGGCAAAATAAATGCAAAAACAAATGATAATTAAATGATTAAATGATGCTCCTTTTTACACATATAGTATCTAACTCAAAATTATCAAGTTACTTTGTCCTCAATGTTTGCAAATCTAAATACACTTCCAAGATCTATGTAAAATATCAACTACTAAGCTTAGGTTTCAAAGTCAAAAATAGAAGGTTAATTTCTTTAGCTTCCATATGTAAAAGAAGTGTAAACGTATCTCCTATCCCACACTAATAAAAGACATATCACACATTGAACACGATTCTACAATGGAACTTAATTTCCGTAAAATATTAACAAGTTCTATGACAATATGGTGAATATTAACTATTAGCTATTGAATAATGTGAAAAAAGATGACGGTACATTGGTTATAAACAGAAAATATCCTGACTAACTGCGTGAAGATGCAGGCTGATCTGGATCTGCTCTGTCGCACACTCACAAAGGTTGCTTGTCATGTAACGTCATATACACTTACTACATCAATTTAAATGGTTTTCGTTAATTGTTATTTACTTTCGCTCTTTCAGCGCCGAATTGTTTAAAGTAGACTCTTCTATGTACACAAGCGGACGTCTCCATTTCTCATATAATAAGAGTATTGGCATATTTTAATAACTAAAAGGCAAACAATGCTGATTTCAGATGAGACATCTCATTACGAGCTGACTCACCTGAATCTGCATTGTTTGCAAAAAAGTCTAAATATTGCCAATGGCCCTGAAAGAGTTAATATCTATAACATTGTTAATTCAGACTCGAAGGATATTCTTTTTGCCTTTCCTTACAATGTTTTCAGTTAAGGATTTAATTTACACATTGTGTTCTTCAGCTACTGCATGAAATGGAACTTGTTTTCATATCAGTCGACTCACAAAGTACCAAACTGTGTTAATTGTCAAACCATATCTAGATTAACTCATAAATGAACATATTTAGTTTAAACGGTAAATTTATTGTACATGATTGAGAAACAAGCGTTTAGCTATAATAATCTCACTAAATGTCTGCTTCCTGGAGACATAACCAACACTCGCTACATTTGTGAGAAAACATACGAAATGCAGAACTAGCTCATCACGGGATTTGAACCAACCACCTTATATATTTATTCGTCATATTATTTTTAAAGTTTCTCAAATTTCGTCTTTTTTCATTTTCTTAATCCATTACTTCACATGGCTTTTCATAGGTCGTCTGCTTTACAATAATCAGACGAACAATTTCACCAATCTAGAAAACTGAAATAATTATATTATTAAAGAGTTGAAAAATATTGCAATAAGATGTGAAATTGCTCATTTTGAGGAATTTCACCATTTATTGCAATGTTTTCAAAAGTCGTCTGCAACAGCAGGCGTCAAATGTAATTATATTATTAAAGAGTTGAAAAATATTGCAATAAAATGTGAAATTGCTCATTTTGAGGAATTTCACCATTTATTGCAATGTTTTCAAAAGTCGTCTGCAACAGCAGGCGTCAAATGTAATTATATTATTAAAGAGTTGAAAAATATTCAATAAAGTGTGAAATTGCTCATTTTGAGGAATATCACCATTTATTGCAATGTTTTCAAAAGTCGTCTACAACAGCAGGCGTCAAATGTCGTCTGTGTGAAGTGATGGGTTAAATACTTATAAACGAGACGCTTCGCACATTTATTCATGACTAGACTGAATGTATATGTTCAGGTCGATATAACCTACGTCGTTAGTACATATTGTTTAATGTCGGGTATACAAATGTAGCAGGTTAATACACCAAACGTACAAATGAGTCGTCCCGCGAGAAAACAAACATTTTGGGCTCTGCGTAAAGTATCGAACCGGATCAGCCTAAGCATGCCGCGCAGGCTTACCCGGATAGACACCATTCGCCTCCTGTGGATTTTCTGTTTCATGAATCATTACTCTATACCTCTATCCCCCTGAGAATGAATGTGTCGGCCTGGATCAGTCTGCACGGACTGCACAGACTGATCTGGGTCGATACATTACGCAAAGGCCATAATGTTTGTTTTCTCGCGGGACGGCTCAAATCTGCTCCAAAGGTCATCAGCCATTTGAATATTTTGACAGCGTTCCCGGAGAATGCAATGCAGATTAAGATCCGCGTCATCTGATCTAGATATTTACTATTTAAAATACTGCGCTAAGTCTTAACATAAACATTGTGATAATACATACAGTGTACATTTAGACAATATATTATATAGTACAAGCGTTTCATTGACAGAACAAGGTCTCCGTCAAAATCGGATGGAATCAATTTCTGATTTTCACGGTGGTGGTGTTTTTTACATCCAAATCAATAGATTAACGGCTCTTCAACGATCAGGAGATCCACACATAACCGGTAGTTTGTATGTCAATATTGAGTTAACCCTTTCCCTTAAATAGACGCTTTCTGACGCCTCTGCAGGACGCGGCTTTTTGAAAACATGGTGACAAAAGGAGAAATTGCTCATTGCCCCTTTTGCCACAATGTTTTCAACTCTATACAAAAAAAAGCCTTTCATTTAAAGAGAGTTTAGCACTTTGTGTCTAAATATTTTCTAAGTCGTCTGCTGCAGATTTGTTGTATTTGGGAAAGGTTTAGCTTTAGATCGTCTGAAGTCCCCGAATTTCCTGATCGTTTTTACACAGCTGACATATTTTGTTTTTACACAGCTGACATATTTTGTTTTTACACAGCTGACATATTTTGTTTTTACACAGCTGACATATTTTGTTTTTACACAGCTGACATATTTTGTTTTTACACAGCTGACATATTTTGTTTTTACACAGCTGACATATTTTGTTTTTACACAGCTGACGTATTTTGTTTTTACACAGCTGACATATTTTGTTTTTACACAGCTGACATATTTTGTTTTTACACAGCTGACGTATTTTGTTTTTACACAGCTGACATATTTTGTTTTTACACAGCTGACATATTTTGTTTTTACACAGCTGACATATTTTGTTTTTACACAGCTGACATATTTTGTTTTTACACAGCTGACGTATTTTGTTTTTACACAGCTGACATATTTTGTTTTTACACAGCTGACATATTTTGTTTTTACACAGCTGACATATTTTGTTTTTACACAGCTGACATATTTTGTTTTTACACAGCTGACATATTTTGTTTTTACACAGCTGACATATTTTGTTTTTACACAGCTGACGTATTTTGTTTTTACACAGCTGACATATTTTGTTTTTACACAGCTGACATATTTTGTTTTTACACAGCTGACATATTTTGTTTTTACACAGCTGACGTATTTTGTTTTTACACAGCTGACATATTTTGTTTTTACACAGCTGACGTATTTTGTTTTTACACAGCTGACATATTTTGTTTTTATAGTAGCAAAATAGGTTC
This sequence comes from Serripes groenlandicus, assembly GCA_031761405.1. Classification (NCBI taxonomy): domain Eukaryota; kingdom Metazoa; phylum Mollusca; class Bivalvia; order Cardiida; family Cardiidae; genus Serripes; species Serripes groenlandicus. The sequence continues at coordinate 56,913,083 of JASEVX010000006.1, read as the reverse complement.
GTTAGTTGACCCGAGAGTTTCAAATGTTTTCTTTTTTGTAAATTTGGTGAATTGAATATATATGTCGCGTGATAGGTAAGATTTGTGTGGAACTGATAAACTGATTGTTTAATGATAGTAACGTTTCATTTAACGATGGATTTATACGTATTCGACACATATTTACGTATTTTACTAATCTAACGTTAGAAGTAAAAACGATATTTAATCAGAAATTGGTATCACCACAGTATGACGGACACATACGTCCCGCGAGAAAACCAACGTAGTGGTCTCTGCGTAATGTATCGATCCAGATCAGACTGCGCAGTCCGCGCAGACTGATCGGGCCGACACATTCCGTCTCAGGGGGATAAAGGTATAGAGTAGCTTAGGCTGATCCGGGTCGATACTTTACGCAGAGTCCACAATGTTGGTTTTCTCGCAGGACGGCTTATATTGTACCGTTGCTAACATATTATACTTAAAGAAAATTGACCGATCGTTGTTTCAGAACTCGAATAAACCAGGGACACTATATTACAATTATTGTAATATAGTGTCCCTGAATAAACCTAACTTTAACCAAAACCAGAACTGCGTTGAATTGATCAAACACTAGCCATTCCAACACTTAATTATCAGTACGTTCATCTTTGATATGAACGGTTACAAAACGGGGGCTATATGTACACAGCCATGCTTGATTTGTATCGCTCTAATATACATGTACATACATAAACCACTCATTCAATTTCCATGGATAAAAGCTCATTGTGACTAGTGGTTAAAATGTCCCGAATAATTTAACGAACATTCACGAAGAAAACTGACCAATCCGAATCGATAGTTTCTAAAGTTGGACCGAGATTTCTAATTCTTATTACAGCTAACAATATTATGCATTGATCAGATGTTTATATCGATGCCTGACGCCAACGCCGACTATTTAAAGTTCTCAACATTCGACAGATCTGCAGCAGATGGCGTTGAAAACATCAAAGCGGCATATTGAACATCTCTATACAGAGCTCTAGATATGGAACATTTTTCATGTTTTAAATTCCTTATTTGACATTAAAACCCTATGTTGTGGGTACTCAAAAGAATTGTCTCAGTGAGACGATTCGTTTGAGTACCGACAACATAATATTTGGTAGAATAGTTTGAGAAATATTGTGGGGAAAAAGCCTGTTCACTCCCTCTTCTCTAGGCCTCTGTCTATAAATCTGAACACTATTGACTAGAGGAGAAACATTGTGGTAAATTAAAACATTATGAGCAATATTGCTTTTGCCACAGTGTTTCAAAAGTCCATATGACGTAAATTTCGCTAAAATACTGGAATTGAATAATGCATTTAACATTTCAAGAATAACAAAACAAACGACATTTGTACGGAGCCCTATGAGCCCCAACAGTACCCGCGTTTGTAAGATGGGTTATATTACGATGATTATGACGTACGGTGGTATAACACAGAATAATAAACTTTTGACCAGCCTGAAAGACACAGATTCCGTTCATTCTAACATCTAAGAAATTACTGATCGATAGTAAAATATGGATCATTCGAATATACATGTTTATATTATAACCTAGCTTATCGTATTAATGTTAACTGGTCAGATTGATTAAAGCACATTTAAATGTTGTTGCTAAGTCTGAATAATAGACGTTTTCCCAACCTAAACAATCTCCAAACTGTATCTCCTTTAGATAATATTAGAAAAACTTTGACTGAGCCCGTGTTGTACGAGTAACCGCTATATGTTGTCCCAAACACCTTTTCAGAAGGTTATGTCCATTTAATAGGCTCCGTCGACATTGGTGATCGTGGTGGAAACTATGAGTACGCCGTTGACTAAATACATCGCAGTATCTGTAACACTCATAAGAAGAGTAAGTAGAATAACAATTGTCGCAGCATTTCCTTATATCCAAAGACACATAGTTAACATATACATGTTTAACTTATAACCTAGCTTAGTCAATTACTTCTTACCGGTCTGCTTGATTAAAGCACCGTTAAATACTGTGTAGGAGGAGAACGTAATAACGTAGTTCCAACCGCTACAACCTCCCATTGATACAGTATCTCCTTTCGTTAATATAAGAAAAACTGACGTTGAAGCCGATGTGTGCATGTTATCACTATATGTTCTCCCCAACACCTTATTTGAACCGTTATGTATTATATAGCAATACACGTCGTATTTACCGTTAGATGCGATAGTAAACACAAACACATAGAGACCATCTACAGGACTGGTGAATACGCCGGTCTTCATGTTATAGGCTCCTCCGACATTGGTGATCACGGTGGAAAATATGGCTACTGTGTTAACTAAAGAACTCGTAGGATTGCTAACGGAGAAGGCCACATTGAAATCTGAAAATCACATAAAAGTTTTTATTTTATTTTATAATTTTTATTCCTGTAAGTGTTATATATACTATATGTGTAATAATTTATAATTCCAATATAATGAAGAAGTAGGGATAAATAAACTCGTTCCAGTTTCTTATACATACATGTAATTTTATCAGGCTTTTCATAACCAGTTAAGTTATTGCTTGTTTTAGTCTGAAACCTTCTTCAGTAACAAAGTAATGATGAACAGATACATGAATCAATCAATATTAAATAATAAAATATGCATGTATGTATGTGTGTTTGTGTATATAACTATGTGCTTATATGTGTTATCTAATTATCAGTTTGCTAATTATCATACTTTATTTTTTACATCATATTGTTTCTATGGCGGATATTGCATGTCCATAGACAGATGAAAAACTTGTGTCTATAAATTTTCAATTTCATGCAAAACTTTCAAATTCATATTATTCATTATATTTTGTTTAACAATTTTTTTGCAATCATTGATTCAACCACATCTTTTTCAGATTTGTGAAATGTCGTGTGTTTCAGTCAAACGTAAAACAGAATCACAATTGCTCTTTTTTACATAGAATACACCCGCTCGTGTGTTGTTGCTGGAGTTAACTTTCTTTGGGGTGTTTATAATTGGTATACGTAAGGGCTTTTATGGTTGAAATCATCTTTTAATTCAAATATGGTATCTAAATAAATGGGCTTCTTAACGTATTTGTTTCCATTATTTCATTAATAATTTAGTCAATAAGACCACTACGGTAGCAATGAAAATAAATACATTTGAGCCGTTCCACGAGAAAACCAACATTGTGGACTCTGCGTAAAGTATCGACCCGGACCAACCTAAGCATGCCGCGCATACTACAGTTAAGAACATCATGAAATTGACATTCTGAGCGGAACGTGATTAGATCGTGAGCGTGAATGGAACGAAGTTGGAACGCTTTATGAGCGGAACGGAATTTTGCGCTCTGAACGAAACAATCATAATGATTGCAAAAATCCAATCATTCGCTCATTGAACGGTTGCAAAAACTATCCGATAATTATTTTACGAAACTATTTTATTAAAAGTCATATTTGTATACTAAACTTTTGTTTTATAAGACCCTCAGGTATCCGATTGAATTAGAATGTAACACATATTATTAATATGATCATTTTCGTAATACGATTTGCTACTCTAGATCGTTTGTTGATATTTAGGGTTAAGTAAAACAAATATAAACGAAACGAAATTAATTTAAGCCAATCAAATCGTTGAACGGATTTTGAACGGAAAAAAACGTTCCGAGGGATCGTTAAAAAGCGCTCAATCTGAACGGAACGGAAAAAAGCAATCACAATGTTATGAATGAGTGAACGCTTTGAGAGCGGATTGGAACGTGAGCAGAGCGGAACGGAGCGGAGCGTGAACGGTAAATTTGTCAATTTCAAGATGTTCTTAACTGTAACCCAGACAGACACCTTTCGCCTTATGTTGATTTTCTGCTTCAGGAATCATTACTCTATGCTTCTATCCCCCTGAGACGGAATGTGTCGGCCTGGATTAGCATGTGCGGATTGCGCAGGCCGATCTGGGTCGATACATTACGCAGAATCCGTAACATTGGAACGGTTCTTTTCTTTCCCATATGGTTATCGTACATAATTATTTTATATCACTAAGCTATTTAAATTTTGCTAACGGCAAATCGATCAATTTGACACATACTCTAATCTTCGTTCGACACATGACATCTCGAGTCAGAAAAAGAAAGTTGTATGAATATTTAACAGACATGAATTCAACAAAAATCCAACCGTTACTTACAATGAATGTACCTAAGAAAACGCAATGAAAACTAATCGTTACTTACAATGAATGTACCTAAGAAAACGCAATGAAAACTAATCGTTACTTACAATGAATGTACCAAAGAAAACGCAATGAAAACTAATCGTTACTTACAATGAATGTACCCAAGATAACGCAATGAAAACTAATCGTTACTTACAATGAATGTACCCAAGATAACGCAATGAAAACTAATCGTTACTTACAATGAATGTACCCAAGATAACGCAATGAAAACTAATCGTTACTTTCAATGAATGTACCCAATATAACGCAATGAAAACTAATCGTTACCTTTGTCTGTAATTTGATGTGAAGCTCCATCAACATCTTGAATGGCATCGTTTGCATTCTTTGTCAATACTTCAAAATCACTACTCATCTTTGTTATTTGATTCGAAACTTGTTTATCGATGCTCTTGGTAAGGGTATCAAGGTCTGACGTAGTTTTAATTTTCAATTCCTTCAATTCGTCAAGATTCTTAGTAACGGAGTCCTGCATTACTTTCATTTCTTCCACTATTTTCTCCACTTTTTGTTCGGTTCTTAACATAGCTTCCATAGTTTTCATCTCATAATCAAACTTGGAACACATAGGCTCGGATGGTAATGTATTGACATAACTCACCATACATACTATGACTAAAATATTCAATAAGGAAGACCTCCCCATTATTACAGAAACAGATATTAGATGTTAACGATATAATCGCCTGCTAAAGAATGAAGTAAATTCTAGGATATATTATTATTACGTCATATCTGGTACTAGTATTCAGGACCAAACAAGCCTAGCTGTATTGTGTAATCGATATGGAGTTACGATAGAAACTCAGAGTTCGTGTATTTTGACAGCCATTGCCTCATATCCTAGCAATAATTTACTAGATTGTTAACAGTTTAGCTGATACTTCTTAGAGACAAAGACTGGTAATGATACTGACCGATCGAATACTTTCACAGACGTATTCGTGGTTTAACTGTACACTTATCTGGGGGGTTTCTAGACGGCATTTAACATAGGTCATGCCCACACCAGAACTGCATATTATTTTCAACTCATTTGGGAATATGATCAGATTGCATACACAAATAAATAGTCCTCTGTTATATTAACCGTTCTCAATGTCATTCAAGAATGTTCATAATACACCTGACGAGCATGTATTGAACGATCAAGCAGGCAATAAGGTTTTCCTATAATGTGGCCTAAAGACGAATGTTTTGAAGTGAATCGCCTAATAGTATGAAGGGAACATATCCTCGATAGTCTGACAAAAAGGTTAAAACACACAAAAACTCGTAAACAATTTTAGTCTAAGGATATAACCAGACATGGGAGTTGCTTCACGAGAACAAGAACTCGTATTGTACATCTGTCGTGCGGTATCACTCGTCCCCTTGTCTTAGTGTTGTATTTAATATGAGCCATCCCAGGATAAAACCAACATTGTAGACTCGGCGTAAAGTATCGACCCGGACCAGTCTTAGCATGCCGCAAAGGCCTTAGCATGCCGCATAGGCTTATCCGGATAGACACTTTTCGCTTCCTGTGGATTTTCTGTTTCATGAATCATTACTCTATACCTCTATGCCCTTGTGACGGAATGTGTCGGCCGGATCAGTCTGCGCGGACGGCGCGGGCTGATCTGGGTCGATAAATTACGCAGAGGACATAATGTTGGTTTTCTAACGGGACGGCTCATATTATACAGTATCTTGGCACACAAAGAAGCATTTCCACTTTAAGGAATACGATGTTATCAATAACGTGTCAACAGGACATAATAAAATGTAGAAATGTTAATTACAATCAATATTATCTTAACACGGGGCATACATTTTGTAAATGTTTGAAAAGTCTGAATTTTAAATCCCATGTCAGAGTGTGTGTGAAAGGTAACGTCTTTCTTTGTTTGTTAAAATATCTTGATAACTGCCTGTTTCCGAGATATAATACATCGAGAGACATGCTTGTATGGTGTCAGCATTTATGTTTACGAGCGTTCTAGAACAGCTGAAGCCCCACACACTACGGTTTATGTCATCCTCTGGAAATTATGTAATCCCGGCACCCGATTTCGTTCATGATAAACATTCTGTGGCAGCAGTATATATCCATCACTATCCCCATTTCCCTGATATAGACAATATTTGAGGGTCAAGCTTTTTTTGAAAAGTGAACAGGAATATTGCTTAGTACGAGCTAAAATTGTGACGAAACGTCAAGTACATGAATACTAAATATGTCTTTGAGCTATACATTGTCAATATTAGAACTCAGTTATCATCGATGTATTAAATGCGGTAAAAATCGACAAGGTTGTTGAGTACATTAACTCCTTAAACGTTACAAGTCATTTGGCTATCCATGCAAAATAGGTTCAGTCATGATTTCTTTTTATATTATTGAAAGAAAAAAAAACCATTTAAGTCCTGATACTAATTGTAACCGTTGTATTAATTTTAGTTTCATGTTAAGATATAACATACAGAAAACCATAGTGTGTTACCATTGACTATTGTGGATTTTCTGTTTCAGGAATCATTACTCTATACCTCTATCCCCCTTAGACGGAATGTTTTGGCCCGGTTCGGTCTGCACACACTGCGCCGGCGTATATGGGTCGATACATTACGCAGATGCCATAATGTTGGTTTTCACGCGGGACGGCTCATTTTGCACTAATAAAGATGCCATTTGCTATTAACCCGATTCATTTACAGTATCCACTCAATGCAGCTTCATTCCCACTTTTGTATGTTCCCCGCTATTTGTAGTTACACATTTGCTACTTTACCGTTATGTATATTGTACTTGCTAGTTTGCATAACCCACAATATGCCTTAAAATGGTTTCAAAGTGCAAAAGTATGTAAGTCGAATCTGAATTAATTCATGAATATTGTTTATATCAATAGAGTTGATGTTTTTAAAATTTCGCCCCAAGTTCGTTTGACCGTTCTTTCTAAAATATTAAACACCAAGAAGCTTAATCAAGGTGAAATCAACATTATGCACTCTGCGTAATGTATCGACCTATATCAGTCTGCACCTTCCGCACAGGCTTATCCGGGCCGATACATTCCGTCTCAGGGGGTTATATGTATAAAGTAATGATTCCTGTAACAGAAAATCCACAGGAGGCGAAAAGTTTCTGTCCTTGTTAGCCTGCACGGCATGATTAGGCTGATCCGGGTCGATACTTTACGCAGAGTCCACAATGTTAATTTTCTAGACTGCATACGTGTTCGTGTCGATCAATGCCTACGTCGTTCACATTGTATAAAGATTTGCATAGCTCGTAAAGGTATATAGAGATGTTATAATAGACAATAAAAACGTTTTGACCAAACGAAACACATAACAAAAAGAACGAATCGATTTTGGTTCATCCGTGACTGTATTAAGTCAAAGACTTAATTAGTATAGCCTATTGCATAATTATAGAAATAATTAATGTCACGGAAAATTATTGTTTTGGTCAAAATTTAAAACATATGACTAAAATAAAGTCGAGAAAAACAATGCAATATTTTACCGATAGAATACCCCAATGAAAACGCGGTAAAATATTTGTCGCATTTTTATCGACATTGATAATTGTTTCGACACTGTAGATAGATGTTTACTATGATACATTCTAAAATAAAATGGCATCAAAGTAAATTAATTCAGAACCTAACAACGCATGTTTACATCTGACAACTCATGTTTTATATGATCCGTTTCACGAGAAAACTAACATTGCGCAGGCTCACCCATAAAGACACTTTTCGCCGCCTTAGCGACGTAACAACTATTCGTACATTGGCTCTTACACAGGTAGACATGCACCGTATTCGACGAAATAACAATTCGCAGAGGGTACGGTGGCACAAACATGTTTGCACTGACACAGTCTTCGACGTTATTACTAATCGAAAGTGTATAGTGTCACTGTATACGACGTAACGCTTATTCGTAGAGTGTAGACCCGTACTAAAACACCGAATCCTTGTTGTAATTTTAACGATAAATATTTATACCTGGCGATCAATCCAGAAACAATAAAAATCATTTTTTTTCAGCTCTTTATGATGAAAGATTCCAGTTTTCACAAACTGAAAATTTCGCGTTAAACGTTCTCGAATATATATCATATACACAGTCGAATATGCGATAAAGATCACCATTAAATAGTAATTCCCGGTCTATAGTGACTATACACGTTTCTCTTGACGTATCACATATTTCCCCCATTCCGGATGTCAGTGCCAGATAAGTTTCTAAGGTGTGTTTGCATGGTGCTTTATGCCGCTTTCATCATGTTTCCAGTTACATCACGGCGTTCCCTTGGTATGTTACCAGTACTGTAGGTTCATCTATCATGACAACAACGAGTCAGTCGTAATACATACCCAACAGTCCCTGGGCGACAAAGAGGGAGGGTCATTACTTCATTGTTTGAAGTATTTGGTATGACCCTACCGGGAACCGAACCCGCACTCGAGATGTACACTCTACATGTGGTCAGGTGGTTAGCGTCGGGGATTTCGAAACCGGGTGTCCCGGGTTCGATCCCCAGTCGCGGCATTACGGGCATGGTGGAGTGCCCTTGGGCAAGGCACATTTTCTAGCCTAGTACTGGTTTGTTTACCCAGGGATCATGAATAAGTGAACTGTCGCCGTGATATAACCTTGCCTAGGACTAGTTTGTTTACCCAGGATTCATGAATAAGTGAACTGTCGCCGTGATATAACCTTGCCTAGGACTAGTTTGTTTACCCAGGGATCATGAATAAGTGAACTGTCGCCGTGATATAACTGAACTATTGTTGTAAGCGGCGTAAAACCCCAATAAATAAATAAATGTACACTCTACAACTATTTAACCCTTTTCCTCATACGACAATTCTGCAGCAGACGGCTTTGAACTTATTTTGTCAAAAAATTAGAAAATCTCTATTATTGAATTGATAACCTATGACGTAAACTAGAAAACATTATGGCAAAATGATGTGGCAAAAGGATGTACACTCTACAACTATTTAACCCTTTCCCCCATACGACAATTCTGCAGCAGACGACTTTGAACATATGTTGTCAAAAATTAGAAAATCTCTATAATTGAATGGATAACCTATAACTTGAATTGGAAAACATTGTGGCAAAAGGATGTGGCAAAAGGATGTACACTCTACAACTATTTAACCCTTTTCCTCATACGACAATTCTGCAGCAGACGACTTTGAACATATTTTGTCAACAAATTAGAAAATCTCTATAATTGAATGAATAACCTATGACTTAAATTGGAAAACATTGTGGCTAAAGGATGTGGAAAAATGATGTACACTCTACAACTATTTAACCCTTTCCCCCATACGACAATTCTGCAGCAGACGACTTTGAACATATTTTGTCAAAAAATTAGAAAAATCTCTATAATTGAACGGATAACCTATGACTTAAATTGGAAAACATTGTGGCAAAACGAGAAATTGCACGTTTTGTGCAATTTCTTCTTTTGTAACTATGTTTTCAAAAAGCCGCCTGCTGCAGAGGCGTCAGAAAGCGTCTATATGATGGAAAGGGTTAAACGAGACATTCAGTGTCTTGGGAAAGCTAAATCGAAGAACATGTGAGCCGTCCCGCGAGAAAACCGACATTTTGGACTCTACGTAAAGTATCGTCCCGGATCAGCTGAAGCATGTCGCGCAGGCTTACACGGATAGACACTTTTCGCCTCCTGTGGATTTTCTGTTTCAGGAATTATTTCTCTATACCTCTATCCCCCTGAGACAGAATGTGTCGGCCCGGATCAGTCTCTGCGGACTGCGCAGGCTTATCTGGGTCGATACATTACGCAGAGGCCTTAATTTTGGTTTTCCACCGCGATGTCTTATGTTTCTACAAACATTGATGTAATTCTTAATCCTTTCACATGAGTGACCTTACGTGGTGAAATGTTGAGTATTGTATCCTTACGTGGTGAAATGTTGAGTATTGTATCCTTACGTGGTGAAATGTTGAGTATTGTATCCTTACGTGGTGAAATGTTGAGTATTGTATCCTTACGTGGTGAAATGTTGAGTATTTTATCCTTACGTGGTGAAATGTTGAGCATTGTATCCTTACGTGGTGAAATGTTGAGCATTGTATCCTTACGTGGTGAAATGTTGAACATTGTATCCTTACGTGGTGAAATGTTGAGTATTGTATCCTTACGTGGTGAAATGTTGAGCATTGTATCCTTACGTGGTGAAATGTTGAGCATTGTATCCTTACGTGGTGAAATGTTGAGCATTGTATCCTTACGTGGTGAAATGTTGAACAGTGTATCCTTACGTGGTGAAATGTTGAGTATTGTATCCTTACGTGGTGAAATGTTGAGTATTGTATCCTTACGTGGTGAAATGTTGAGTATTGTATCCTTACGTGGTAAAATGTTGAGTATTGTATCCTTACGTGGTGAAATGTTGAGCATTGTATCCTTACGTGGTGAAATGTTGAGTATTGTATTCTTATGTGGTGAAATGTTGAGTATTGTATACTTACGTGGCGAAATGTTGAGTATTGTATTAAACCTTTCCCACATACGACATATCTGCAGCAGACGTCTTTGAAAACATACCCGAAACAAATTGGAAACTCCCTTTAAATAAAGGTACAATGATTGAACAGAGTTGAAAAGACGATGACAAAAGGAGAAATCGCTCGATTCTAGCAATTTCTTCTCTTGTCGTCATGTGTTTAAAAACCCGCGTGCTGCAGAGTCGTCAGAGAGCGTCTACATGTGGGATGGTGTTACACCTTTCCCAAATATAGACGTATTCTGATGCATATTAAGCAGACGACCATTTAAATAAATGTAACGAAATGAGAAATTGTTCACTATGATTAATTTCTCTTTTGTCACAATGATTTAAATAAATGTAACGAAATGAGAAATTGTTCGCCATGATTAATTTCTCTTTTGTCACAATGATTTCAACTCTACTTAATAACTTTAATTTCATAAACATCGTTTTGCCTAGGTATTTTTCAAATGGCGAAAGAGTTATTTTAATAAAAAGCGTTAATTATAGCTCGGCATTCCTTTTTTTCCACATAGGTTAACAAATACAATACAATTGTTTTGAATGTCACCGAGTTAATGTTCTATGTAAACTAACTGTTATCGCTGTATCGGTAAAAACAATAAACGTGTGAAAATAAATTAAACAGCAATGACCTCCGTCAGATCCAAGGTACATTCGGGATATATCGTCAAGGAAATGCCGACAAGGGCACAAGGACAGTGTTTCTTTGCTTTCTGACTTAGTTATTCCCTTTTGGTCATTTAATCAAAACATTATTCTCGTTGATCCAGTAAAAACTTGCTTCATACTTAAAATAAAAGACCATTTAGACATGTATTGTGATCTTTTTTAAACTTTTTTTTTTTTTAAAGGGCCGATTTCCATATGGTGTGACAAAAATATTTTTTTTTTCATGAATAAATGCGAATGGTTGAGGAACCATGATTCTGTGTAATACTAAACACTAACGTATTGACTGTTAGTATACATAATATGCACATTTACATGTAGTTTCTGAAAACAATCTTAAAATGTTCCAACCTAAGTATTGTATATGCTTGTTGATACCATGACGAAACAGGAATGATTTTTATTGACGACTTTTAATTGTCGCGACTTTGAACAATACACTATAACCTTATTAAGTGTCGGCAAGTCTTTTGTGTTCACTTTCACGCTACCTTCATTAGAAACCTTTGTTTCTTATAGCTCTTTACGAGACAGTCCATGCGCAAAGGTGCAAGTTGTTATTTGTGAATAATGTTCGTTCACATTGGACTGTGCATCTGCCCAGGTTAAAAAGAATCTCCACAACTCATCAGAAGCGTCTGAAAAGCCTTTACGAATGATTTGAAGAAAAGGTTAATAACTTGATCAGTCTGCGTAGACTGATATTGTTCCACACTGTTCGCACAGACAACACCTTTTTGCATGGGCAGTCGTATGTAGGCTTACTTGTTCTGTTTTAGTAATTAAAAATATGTATATATATGATTCACTACGTTTGTGTCTTAGAGTCTAAACAATTTGGAAGTTTTTCTATAAGTTCGTGTTATTAAGTAATAATGACATTAAACGTATAGATTAACGCAGAACGCTTTAATACTCAATAAACGCACACAACAGAACTATGCAACAGTATAAATGATACGGATATATTTGGTGTTGTGCACGTTTATACCGTGCGTAATCACGTGCCCATATCCGAGTGATTTAATTGGAGAATGGTACAGCACGAGTTTTGGGACCCTGACGTTCACCAGCACGACGTTTTCGGGATTCACCTCGACGGAAGTGTCTTCCACTTCCCTTACATTTACTTGTTATGGAGTTGATGGAAGCAAATATGTATCACAGTAAGTAACGTTTGGTCTTAGACTGATGGTCACCTTTTCAACAGACAACTTTGAAAACATCTAGAAAAAAACCTATTCAAACTTCTATTCTTGTAAATGAATATAACATTATCAAATAAATGTGTATAAGCAATTTATCCTTTAGTCAGATTGTTTGTAAAAAGTTGTCTGCAGTATTAACGTCAAAATGTGTCTGAATATGGAAGAGGCTTAAATTGTACACGCAAACGTACATGGGCTCAGAGTGACTCAAGCATAAACGTGTCTCCGTCAGAGAGATGTTATGTCATAGAAAACACTAACGTTCCTGACTTGCTACAGCGTTTATTTAACCCTTCTGAAGCTATTCGGCAAACAAGGGAAAGCTGCACGGAAGCGCAGATTGATATTGATCTTCACTGGTCGAAAATTACCCAAGACTCCGTCAGAGAAGACCTTACGTCATAGCAATTATTAACGATCCTAACTGGCTGCAGCTCATCCAAGATACACCCATACCTTGGGCGCGTACATATTAACATGAATACTGTGTCTCGAAAACTATACTTTATCACAAGTAAACAATTGAGCCGCCCCACGAGAAAACCAACATTGTGGTCTCTGCGTAAAGCATCGACCCGGATCAGCCTAAGAATGCCGCGCAGGCAAACCCGGACAGACACTCTTCGCCTCCTGTGGACTTTCTGTTTCAAGAATCATTACTTTATACCTCTATCCCCCAGAGACGGAATGTGTCGGCCATGTGCAGACTGATCTGGGTCGATACATTACGCAGATGCCACAATGTTGGTTTTCTCGTTGGACGGCTCATATAAAGATCCATCTGTGCACCCATGCACCGATACAGGTGGACAACATCTGCAAGAATAGTTTATCAAACCATTCTAAGGCTATTTCGCGAATAACGCAGAGTTGCACGAAAGCGCAAACTAATCTTGATCTTCAATGGTCGATACTTTCTTAAGATAACTTTTCACATGTACCTAACGTATTCATTAGATGAAATAAACTGATTTCAGCAACATATTGGTTATATATGTTGGCTAGTTTCGGCCATACCGTGTTGGCTTCTTGGGGTTATGGTGGAGTGCAAACAAGACAACCAGCTAGAACGACAATTTAATGCACAAACATGACACCTGTGACATTTGGCGTGTTAGCAGGAAGGTCAACAAGACAAAAAAAAATTGTTGTCGTTCTGGCGTGTTGGCCAAAATGTCGTATTAGCATCCCGCTTTCAAACCAAATGCTTTGTTTGTCCTGTCAGTGTTTTTTGGGCATTGACGGGACGCTGCCATGCCAACATGACATGTTAAGAGTGCCAGAGCGTGTTGTCGGGTTGAAGCGTATACAATGGTTGTGTTGTCGCGTTCATTTGTCGTTCTAGTATTGGCGCGCTGTTCGGACGTCAACAAACCAACATTTTAAAACAAAACTTGATATTTCTCTTTACTTTAAACACATTTTATTGCCCACAAAATATACATACAAAATAAAATACAGATTTACAAAAAATTTTTTTAAGTCAATCGGGTCTGGCCACAAGTTTTTACAACTTAGATACGTTTAACATAGTGCTATTGTGGCATATAGTAGTGTTGGCGCGTTACGCTAAACATGTGAGGAGGTAGTACATATATGCGGGTTTTGTTAGCCCTTATGCAACAGACACACACTATTAACGTGTAATCACGATGCTGTATATGTGTTACTATGACATATATTTCAGACTCATTAAATGTCATATTGGCGTGTTAAGTTCGAGTGTAGGCCGACCCCGCCCCCTTTCCCCTACCAACTCAACACTCCTAAAGAAACGTAATATTTGTCGCGTTGGCGCTTCATATCATCGATATTTCGTGTTGGCTAGCCTACACAAAACCCAAAATGACAACAATCAGACACTTAAGTGTTAACAGCTTATATTTGCATTTAATGTCAAATGAATCTTTTTTAAACCTCTCATACAAAGAATTCTGAATCATCAAGTTAAAATGATTTTTATTTTTCGTTACAGGTCATCCGTTCTTGCATTCGGTTCCACATCGATCGCCGTCTATCTCTGCATGAACTTGGTGAAGATCTCCGGCATCAAGTACTACTTTACGCTCGATAGCAGTAAGTACGACCGATTGTCACGTTGTAAAAGGGACTACCCTCTTTCGAAAACTACTTGAAATCGGGTCGTGTTGTATTCACATGTTGGCATCCATAAAGATGTATAGGAATTGACCCCTTTCCTACATAAAACAGATCCGCTATGATTACATCTAAGAACAACTTTTGAATTGTTCTACGAATGAAAGTATAGGTATTTATTAAAGTAGAAATTAATTTGGCAAAACGAGAAATTGATCATTAAGAGCATATTCTCCATTTGCCATAATATTTTCAAAATTCGTCTGCTGCAGATGCGTCAAATTGCGTCTGTGTGTGGTAAAGGGTTAAATCAGCGGATGAGATTGTGAATGTGGACTAAGATCTAATTTTGGAATGAGTTGTAATCCCTTTCATTATTTGGTATGCAAAGCTGATGATCTATTGAAAACTACATTACATGTTGAATTCCGCTGACCTGTCCGAATAACGTTCACTTTTTTTGTAACTCGTTCATTTCTGGAAAAGCTTTACAACAATGATAAGAAAATGTTAAAGGAAATTTACTTGTTGACAATATGTATACATTCATAAGGTATATGTATGAAATACAATTTATCGCTATCAATTAAAGTTGATGCCATTGTACGTACTATATACTCTAGATTTAAATTCCGATGGGGGCTCTATGTATAATATATAAAATATAACATTTCACTACCAAATAATGCTGATGAAATTGAACTTTATACAATACAATACAATACAATACAATACAATATACTTTATTACATAAAAACTACAAGTTTTATAGCAAGTTTTAACAAATTCATGACAGAATACAATAGATTTTCCAAAGAGCCCCTACGTATATCTGTACATTTTTAACCCAAATTGTTTTAAATTGTATATCAAAGAAGACACATTTGTAATACAATCTCAAATTGTTATTATTCGTGTATTTACTAGATTTAGATTCTAGCGGGGTCCGATTCTTCACGTCCACATCATTCAGTATTTCGGTGGCCGAAGCCTGCACTTTCACAGACGCCAGAAGTGCTGGGGAGTATGAGTTACTTATACTAAAAGGTACGCTATTTATATCAAAACGCATTTTTATCCAGTTATTTGATATATTCACTCAATTACATGTATAAAGGGCAATTAATTTAACATATTTGTTTGTGTGTTGTGAGTTTTCCCCAGAGCAATATAATAATATGTCTGTCTTTAATTTAACGTTTCATTTTAATTCCCCCTTCCAGGGGCGTAGCTTTGCAATAATCAATGTGTAGGCCGTCTCGTGAGAAAATCAACATTGTGGACTCTGCGTAAAGTATCGACCCGGATCAGCCTACGCATGCCACACAGGCCTAACCCGGATAGACACTTTTCGCCTCCTGTGGATTTTCTGTTTCAGGAATACTACTCTATACATCTATCAGCGCAGGCTGATCTGGTCGATACATTACGCAGATGTCTATCGCCGCAGCTGCATTTTGGGGCATTTTGAGAAAAAATGTGTAGGCACGTGCCTACAGTGCCTAAAGGGAGCTACGCCCCTGCCTTCGAGAAATGAACTTTGACAATCTGACATAAAATATAACAAGTACAAACCTGTCCAGTTCGCCGCATTGATCTAACATAATGTCCTTGTAGTCATCAGTCTACACATATAACACATATACAGAAGACATATATGTGGAAGACAGTGGTACAGAGGTAGAGCGTCGGCCTCTCATATCAAAGTTCCCTGGTTCGAGTCCCGTGATGAGCGGGTCTTGACTTTGGGATTTTTCAACACGAACGGCGCAAGTACTGGTTAAGTATCCAGGAAGCAGACATCGAGCGTGATTAATATAAGCTTAAAGCTTGTTTCGCAATCGATGTCAAATAAATAAGTTTAAACTAACACATATACAGCAGGATACTTTGAAAACGTCTAGGCAAAACATACCCACAATCATTAAATAATGATGAACACATAGTGACGAAAGATGAAATGGCTCATAATGAGACATTTATTTTCCACAATGTTTTCAAATAGTCCTGCTGCAGTTGCATCAAAATAAAATGCGTATATATGTTGTCATAGTGCATTACATTTCTTCGATAGCAAGTATTACTGACGCCATCGTTCCATGTCCGGAATCGTTCGGCTCTGTCTTCACCGTCAACATGACAACCAGTTCATCAAGCGGTTGTGAGAACTCAACAATGGATGGATCGTCTACTTCCTTACTTTCGTTTAACCACAGCTCCTGTGCTTCCGGCTTATTAAATTGTAGGTATAATATACCATATGCTTTACATAAAAGTTATTCACATATTGAGCCGGCCCGCGTGAAAACCAACGTTGCGGCCTCTGCGTAATGTATCTACCAGATCAGCCTGCGCAGTCCGCGCAGACTGATCCGTGCCGACACATTCCGTCTCAGGGGGATAGAGGTATAGAGAAATGCTTCCTGAAACAGAAAATCCACAGGAGGCGAAACGTGTCTATCTGGGTAATCCTGCGCGGCATGCTTAGGCTGATCCGGATCGATACTTTACGCAGTGTCCATAATGTTGGGTTTCTCGCGGGACGGCTAAAATGTTTCTGAATTTGAGGAATAGTCTATAATTAGGAAAATTATTAAAATGGTATTTAACTTGATTTGTGAGTATGGGCCTAGGACTAGCACCTATGCAACACATCTATATATATATGTATAAGTCAAGCATCGTACTAGTCAAGATTTATTAAATTCATCTTCAAGCCGCTTCAACGATCAACTTCTAAAATAATATATAAATTAACAATTTCCCAATTTTCTAACAAGTCAATTCTCATTATCCTCCTCCTCCTCCCCTTCCTCCTACACCTTCACATCGTCATCATCATCACCATCATCATCCTCATCATCGCCACCATCATCCTCATCATCGTCATCGTCATCGTCATATCGTCATCACGATAAACATATTTACCATCGTTAATATTATCATCATTGTTATGTTCCTATATTTATCATTGTAGTATCGATAATGTCATTATTATCATCATTATTATCACTATCATCATTATCATTATTATCATTCAGCGTAAATATATTGTTCTTGTTTTATCGCAGCCGGCGCAATTTTACAATGCCTCCATGACGTGGTATCCGGCAATGGTTACCTTGTTACCTATAACAATGACACGACGACTGACGAAACATCCACGTTCAGATTCACTTGCTTTGTAAGTCATATCGTTTGTCACAGTTATCGAGTTATTTTCCACCACCTTTAAACAAGTACTATCATCTTTAGCTCGTCTCATTTCCGAAGAAAAAAAGTCGGGCTATTAGGATACCCTTGACGTCGTCGTCGTCCGCGTCTTATGCGTCGTCTTCGGCGTCAAACAACTTTAACCATAGCTCATAACTCAAAAACCGTTCAACACTTGGTACACATGTTCCTAGGAACAATACACATGTGTATACCAAGTCACAGAACTCTTGTCTTTAATAGTTATTCACTAATGCCCCCTTTTCGACTTAGGAAAAACAACAGACGCCAACGCGGTCTTGTTAAAGTTTATATTTGGTATGACCCGATTGGCGATCGAACCCGTGTGTCCCGTTCAAAAGGACGTGTGTTGATAAGTTGATGGCGTATCACTAGTCGGACTGCATTTATTGAATCTCCGTTACTGGATCGAATAACGAGTCTTACGATTGAAGTAATGCTTAATTTTGCCATTTCAAACGTCATACATGGCTCTGTCTGTCTGTCTGTCTGAGCCCACGAAAGGACACTTGTTGGGTACTATTGTTCTCCTAAAGCCCACCCACCGCCTTGACAAGTGTTTTTTTATTTATAATTATCGTATAAATGCTATTTATTCCGTAAAAGGGTGATTATTACGGAATAAACCGTATCCTTGTTGGGTATACCAAGAAGAAAACATCAAAGGAAAATGCCCGACATGTCTGTCCGTCCTTGTGGAGTGTTCTAAAGCCTACCCACCACCCTTATAAAGACACTTAGATAACTATGTTTTTTGTTTGTTTTATAATGGGTATCTCATTTGCATATTAATGTTATTCATTCCGTAAAAGGGGAATAATTACGGAATGAATAGCATACTTGTGGGGTGCAACCCAGAAGTTTGAAACAAAAGAAATAACCCCACAAATACACTTCATGGGTCCGTCCGACCGTCCGACCGTCCGTCCGTCCGTCCGTCCGTGTGTGTGTGTGTGTGTGTGTGTGCGTGCGTGTGTGTGTGTGTGTGTGTGTCTGTCTGTCTGTCTGTCTGTCTGGCTGTCTGTCTGTCTGTCTGTCTGTCTGTCTGTCTGTCTGTCTGTCTCTGTTTCTGTCTCTGTCTGTCTCTTTCTCTCTCTCTTTCTCTCTCTCTCTCTATCTCTCTCTCTCTCTCTCTCTCTCTCTCTCTCTCTCTCTCTCTCCCTCTCTCTCTCTATCTCTCTCTCTCTCTCTCTCTCTCTCTCTCTCTCTCTCGCTCTCTCTCTCTCTCTCTCTCTCTCTCTCTCTCGCACTCTCTCTCTCTCGCTCTTTCTCTCTCTCTCTCTATCTCTCTCTCTCTCATGCGGGGATCATGTAATAATAGGACTGTGTGAATGCACAGGTTCATCAGAATCATTTACCCACCCCCGATGCAAGACGCGGCCCAATAATATAATTATATGCAGACGATGAAGCCTCTCATACAAATACAAGTTGGCTGCCTAACAGAGGGGACCGCTAACAACTTTGACTATATATGTGAACAACCAATATTATATACAGGGTGTGTGGTTTCTGTTTTCAGACATATAACAAACTCGCTGCTATTCTATACACCACTGAACACCCCCGGTCATGTCACAGCAATCAGACTACGACGTATGTGGACTCACCGGGCATTACATATGTTATGACTGATCAGTGTGAGTATTTCTTGTTCTGGATGTTAATTCCATGAGTATTTCGAAATGATGAAACCATATTCACATGATGAAAACCATATTCTGAATTTCCAGTGTTCACAGTTGCTTATTTTCTTTTATTTATTAGTTTAAGTAAGGCAGTGCCTAAATGCATATTGATTAAGAAAATGAAAATAAATGTTAAAGGCACAATTTCTTTGCGAATAAGGTCCAGATTAAATAAAGATCGTTATTTTGAACGTGAAGTAAAACATGTACATTGGTGGTGCCGATAGACACGTATGTATAATAAAAGCACTGCAGTGCTGACGGCCTGGGGGCTGCTGGAAGATTAGATGTTTCGAAGCACGGGCCCTACGGCCCCCCGGTTAATCCGCCACTGTATATTTCACGTGATTTCTTTCGTGGGGTTGGTGCAGTCGGGCACGGGCCATATGGGCCCCCGCTAAATCCGCCACTTCATGTGCCACGCTTTTTCTTTGTTTACCATGATTTTTTCGACGCACGAGCCCCTACGCCACTGTATATTGCACGTGACTACTTTCTTTTTTTACGTTCCCCTTCGCGAATGTTAATAATGTTAACAAGCGTCCATATTTGACCTTTTTGAAGCAGTTCTTAAACTTATATTGGAGTACTCACGCCTTAAGTTTTTCACTGATGTTCCAACAACATTAAAATAATATTTATGGGAGAGATCCTAACCTTTTAAATGCAGTTTTGTTGAATCCATGATGAACTATTTTTCTCGCGCAGTTTCTCATGCGTTGTTTGGTGCTAACAGCAATTGGCAAGCTGCCAACTCCGAAAAAAATGGTAATGCCCCAGGCCAAAAACCAAATTCGTTCCTTCGCAACGAAGCCGGGTTTCGTCAAACAACAAGCTGTGTTTTCGAAAAACATGTTTTGGATGCCGTATCTATTAAACGCACATGTCTGTTTTTTCTTATCTGAGCCGTCCCGCGAGAAAGCCAACATAATGGCATCTGCGTAATGTATCGACCAGATCAGCCTGCGCTGTCCGCGCAGACTGCTCCGGCCGACACATTCCGTCTTAGGAGGATAGATGTATAGAGTAGTGATTCCTGAAACAGAAAATCCACAGGAGGCGAAAAGTGTTTGTCCGGGTTAGCCTGCGCGGCATGCCTATGCTGATCCGGGCCGATACTTTACGCAGAGTACACAATGTTGGTTATCTCTTAATTTGGCTCATTTACATTGAACGAATGGCTGTTCTATTTATAGATTACGTTGCACCATCGGAAGAAGACAAAGACAACCTTGGTTTAATACTTGGACTCGTTTTCGGCATCCTGGCTTTGATTGTCTTAATTGTGGTCGGGATTATTCTGTATAGAAAATACTGCAAGAAGAAACCGGATCCTCCACCTCCTCCGAAAATACGACATAAAAAGAGAAAAATGTCCATTACCGACTATTCTCCCAACCTGTCTGCACGAAGTTTGATGGACGAGAAACAGCTGATTAAAAAGCAAAGCGCCGGGGAGATCCTGACTGGAAGCTTAACCAATGAGCGAAAGATGCTAAATATAGAAAGTGATGATGGTTACGAACCTCCGAAAAAAGAGGTGAGATATCGGATGGGTGCCCTTAGAAACATGATATTTAACTTTTTCCAACAAAAAGATGCACTTTGACGCATATCCAACATACGACGTTTGAAAACATTCTGACAGAAGGAACCATTGCTCATTATTTTCCTTTTTGTCATAAAAATGTCTTTAAAATTAATCAATGTTCATACTTTCATTACAGAGATCTTGCATTTAATTGCTTAAATTTTTTCCGAAGTTAGCTGCTGCTAAATTGTTGTATGGAGGTAAGGGTATATATAGCATTGTCTCTGAACATTGGCCTTCTGAGAGTTAATTTCGATCCTTTTTCGTACTTGTAGTGTCGAGGTCTGTTCGCCTATTAGGACGACAATATGCATTCGAACCCAAACGCTTGGTCACCATTCTTTCCGACGTTTGACAAAAAGTATATGCGACAAGCGTCTTTTGTCTCGACAAAAAGTGCTATGTTGAAAAGCCGCCAGATGCTTGTACAAACTGCTGTGTGGAGTACTGGTGTAAGAAAGCCAGGTTACACAATGGTAGGTGAACTGACCTACGAGAATTGACTGAACTATTCTTGAAAGTGGCATTAAACCATAATCAATAAACCAATAGATGATCAGAGGACTGAATTGGGAACAGAAAAGATCCAGATTAACTTGCGATTTCGCACAGATAATTAATCTGAATGTGCGCTGGTTGTCAAGTTTCAAATGTCGGGTTTCGTGTGACGTTGAAAATATGAGCCGTTCTACGACGAAACCAACACTATGGACTCTGCGTAATGTTTCGACCCAGATTAGCCAGCGCAGTCCGCGCAGGCTAATCCGAACCGACACATTTTGCCTCAGGGGGGGGGGGGGGGGGATAGAGATATAGATTAATGATTCATGTAACAGAAATTCCACAGGAGGCGTAAAGTGTCTGCCCAGATTAGCCTGCAATGCTTAGGCTGATCCGGTTCGATACTTTACGCAGAGTCCACAATGTTGTTGTTTTTTCTCGTGGAACGGCTCATATAACATCATCGTCTTATAGCATTCCAACGTGGAGATTTTCCTAAGTTGATAAGGCGTTGTTCTCACCCGTCTCCGGTGACATTGAACTAGCGGTTAACTCTTCCAGCGCCAAAGGCAATATTGAGGTTTTTTGAAAACAATACAGATTCAGGTGAGTCAGCTCGTAACGAGCTGTCTCACCTGAAATCAGCATTGTTTGCCTTTTAGTTATCAAACTAGTCCAAACTTTTATTACATAATAAATGGAGACGCCCGATTTTGAACATGGAAGCGTCTACTTTAAGCAATTCTGCGCTGAAAGAGTTAACTGAGAAATGTTGAAAGTTTGTAGTGTGTCTGATGAATCATCGGCTGCGTATTTTGTTTACTGCTTAGGTGCCCGAATTTGTGAGACCTGAGAATTACACCAGAAAAACTAGAAGTATAATTCTGCTATAAATTTGACAACACTGTAGAAAAAAATAGAAACTCCCCTTTGCATGTTTCACATATAATCAGGTCCATTGGCGTTAACCCTTTCCCACATACAACAAATATGCGGCATACGACTTTGAAATTATACCTGAAAGAAATTCGAAACTCCCTTTAAATGAAAGTACAGTAATTGAATAGAAATGAAAAATTGGTGACAAAAGGTAAAATTGCTCGTCTCGAGCAATTTCTTCTTTTGTCGCTTGTTTTCAAAAAGCTGTCTGCTGCAGAAGCGTCAGAAAGCGTCTATATGAGGGAAAGGGTTAAAAGCTGGCATTTCAATTCGTGATTCTCTTCAATTAGAAATAACCGTACATACGGAATACCGTTAGGGCCATCACCTGTGAATGTGTTGATCTGGAACTCAAAACTCGACAGTACGAAGATGAAAACGCGACAGTACGATGATGATAACGCGACAGTACGATAATGATAATGCGACAGTACGATACTACGATATTATGATGGTGAAAACGCAACAGTACGATGGTGAAAACGCAACAGTACGATGGTGAAAACACGATAGTATATCGCATTATCATCATCGTACTGTCGGATATCGCGTTTTCGTTATCGTATTGTCGCCTTATCATCATCGTACTGTCGAGTTCTCACCATCGTAATATCGTAATATCGTACTGTCTCGTTATCATCACCGTACTGTCGCGTTTTCATCATCGTACTGTCGAGTATCGCGTTTCAGATCAACACATTCACAGGCGATGGCCCTAATGGTATTCCGTAGTCAAATGATCTCATTTCAGCATGCCTTCTTAACCCCTGTCCTACCGCCTTCGCAATGTAGTGGTTAGATAGTCCGCATTGAGGGTGTGGGGGGGGGGGGCAGGAAACCAGGGTTCGATACTAGGTCATATCATGCCTAAGACTTTTAAAATTAGTAGTAATGTCAGGATTGTAGAGTTAGCATTACGACTGACTGTCTGTTGTCAGGACAAATGAACCAGTAGTACTGGTAACTTACACAGGACACGCCGTGATATAACTGAGAAATTGTTGAAAGTGACATAAAACATTAGTCAAACTTAACCCTCGTCCAGTTGAATGCGACTTTATTAAAAATTTGCAAATCAAGTTAAGAACGACTTTAAGCTTAACTTGCGAACATTGTAAAATAAGATGACCCTGTACACTCGTGAAGTCTAATCTGTGTCTACATTGTTCGAAATTCATATATCAATATTTAGCAAATACTAATACATGGATTCATAAGAAGGAATTGTGATTATGCTGGTTTCAGGAATAAGTAAAACAAGGTTGAAATTTCACATTTCATTTGACCTTTTTTTCATTTTCAGAAATGGCAAAAGGTATGGGAAGGCAAACATCGCCCAGGAACACCTGTAAAGCCAATGTCGGTGGACGGAAGTATTTCTTACAGTGGGAAGAATGGCTATGCAAGACAGGATTCGGAGCCATTATCGAGCAGATCTACCTCGCTTCCTGATGGCTTAGATAGAAGTCCCCGAAAATCTACACGGAAAGATGATCTAAAAATAGAAGCTTTAGATCTCGAAACATCTCGTTCTTCATCTCCGAGATATTCCGAGAGGTCACACTCCACGCCGAAACTTCCTGAAAGCACGGGGAAGTTTGGAGGACAGACTACCTTTAGGTCGGATGGAACTGTATTTATGCCCAGTAATTTACAAACAATTAGAGAGAATCCATTGTCAAGAGAGACTACCGCTATATCCACTGAACAAGTGCCTAAGACGCCAAAAACTGTTGGAACGTTACCAAGAGCTTTTTCAAGCATTACAGGATCCCAAAGTACCGTATCGGCCGGTGATGTACGTTTAGGTGCAATATCTAAGTTAACTAGGTATAGTCATCTGAGCGCTTCCAACGAGAGCATTTTCGATGACCCATCATGGCTGACGAATGGCACGAAATATTCCGAGAATGTCTTTGAAGTCGGGAAAAATCTTTTACCTGGGTTACCAAGAAAATCTGTGATTGATCAAAAATCCTTTCTCAAAATACCTGTTGTTTCCCAGCAGTCAAGGGAAGATCTGAATTATACGAAGAGTAAGACCATGCAGGCCGTTGGTATCAAAGCATCTATTCGGTCCAACACTACGGAAAGGTCACTAAGTAGTCTGAATATCATCGAGAACGAGAAGAAGAAACGGAAGAAGAAAGGAGAAACAACGAAGCCAAAAATAGTGCGACCTAGTGCACCCATTAATACGCACCACTTTGAGGATTAATTTAGCTTAGTTGTATGTCATGGTTAACAAATTAATACACGCTGGGTATTGTTTGACTGGTGAAATGTTTCACATGTATTTGTCTGCTCGACCTTTGTCCATTTCAATGTAAATGGTGCTGAAATTGTTATTATTTGTAATGCTGATTCTAAATCTGACTGAGACAATGTCTCTCAAATGTAACAACACTTTGTAGATTAAATTGGTTTGGAAAAAAGTACCAAACGTAGATCTATATATTGATGTCTTAAACGAAATGCAATATGAAATAGTTGTAGAACTATCCGAATATCTTAAGTGCATGTCGAAGAAATCAAGAGAATACAAAGTTCAGTAATAGAGAATAATAAAAGTTACACTGCTAGTTTGATGACTCTCATACGTGTAGGCAGACACTAAATGACTCTGGTGAGGCCTGAAGGATACACAGGCTCACACTAGTAGTAACTGTTAACATATTCAAATGACAACTCCTTTCCATCTCAATTGCAAATCTAACTCATTGCTCTGCTCTGTAATCTGTTGTACAGTTATTGTTTTTTGGTAATTGTTCGCACGACATATTCATAAACAATTGCTAAATGGCTTACATCTATCAATTCACCGGGTATTTGCGTGCACTCTTTGTTCCTTACTAACACTATTTATTTACTTAGAATTACATTAAAGTAATGCAGAATCATTATAATGAGTTATTTTATAAAAGATATTATTTGATTTTTTGATATTTTCTTATTAAATATTATAGGTTTTTTCAAAAGTTTAATATTGCACGTACTCATACATGTTTTACTACTCATTTCATTATTTTGATTCTAAGACCAATTATGTTACATTTCAGAGTTGGATTTATAAATGGGAACATGTTTTGAGACCCACTTCACCATTCAGATCCATCGTCAACAAACGTCGGCCTACAGTAACACCATCAGACGACCCCGACAGAATCTCAAGTCGAACCTCCCATCTTAACCTTGACGATTCTGATTCTGACGTGAACTCTAGCAGGACATCCCTTTCTGCAACAAGTGTAATATATCCGGGTGTAAGACCGCGTAGTGCACCACCAGGCAGATCTTCTCCAACACCAAGTTATGCAAGCGTCCATACATCAAACCGTGTTAAAAGACGACCAAACAGTTCACTAAGAAGACCTTCTCCAACACCAAGTAATGCAAGAGATCATACATCCAGCCGTGTTAAAAGACGACCAAAAAATACACCAAGAAGACCTTCGCCAACACCGAGTTCAAAAAGTGTAGGTGCAACCAGCTTTGATGAAAGACCTCGTAGTGAAACACCATCTAACGTTCCGGATATGTGTATATCAACACCCGATGATCTGACGCTCAATGTAGCTGACACGGTTAGTCTAGGCAATACTGAAGACACTTTCAGTCTTGAAACTGAAACTGGCGAAAGACCAGTTCACCTAGTTGCACGAAAACAAAATCGTAAAATTAAAACCAAAGAGGTAAATATCCAGCTTGACCTAATAACGGGTCGGTCTGACGACGGAACAGTATCAAAGTTAAGTACAACCGACGGTCGTTCTCTTGGTAGTATTAAATTGTTGATTGTCAATGAAAACACACAGGAAGAAATAGAACGTTCTGATATCGTTCCTGAACCCGTCATAAGTCCAAGTGGTCAGGCCGTGTTTAAAGTTAGGACAAATGAAGACGTTGACGCAATATCACTGTCAGTTCGCAGTAATATCTCGGTGGACGAAGTAACTGTAGATGAGTCAATAGCTAGCACGATGTATTCTGACGTGTTTCTACCGGACGATTGGTTGTTTATGTACTCCGAGGAAGACATAGTCGAGCAGATATGGGGTCAGGGTACTAAGAAGATGTCTAAAAAACGTAAACAAGAACTAAAATGTTGGATGAAAACTGATGATTATGACAAAAGAAAGAGGAAGAAACCAAATTCTAGTGCTTCAAAGTAAAATAAGAAACCGGCGTTTCCAAACACAACGCCATTTTAAATAAACAAAGATCTAAGAAAATAGGCCTCCCGAAATGTGCATCCAGTGTTGCTTCAATTCAATCTGCGTATACGATCAGAATATGTACCGTCGTCTTTAAAGAACTACAGACACAAAGTGTTTTATTTATATTTCTGTTCTATAGTGTTCCTATCTCATTAAAACCAGACCTAAACTTCGCTAGCTCGTATATAGATCTGATGACTGTTCCGTACGGCTTGTCTTAGATTGACCTTTGAGTCAGCCAATTAAATTATAGCTTATCAAATATTTCGGTATAAAACAGACCTGTCTGAATAAACGATATAGACAAGCGGTGACTGTGGAGTATATCGATGGTATAATACGGGCGTTTTTTATCTCGTACACCGGACACGTGCTCATGATTATTTAAGTGTATGTATAGGTCAATTCAAGACGACCTTTCATACGGGGTAGTCAGATCCAATATACGTACAGCGAAGTATTTTGGTCTGATTTTAGTGAGATTAATAGTGCTTGTTCTTTTAAGTTTATAAGAAATCATATAGCAGTGTTTATAGAATAAATCATATCAATAGTGTGTGTTGTCTTTTTAACGATGATTAGGATAATGTATACGAGTAAATAGGTTTTAAGTAAATAAACGAAATAATTTCGTTAACAATACTCACTCGACGACTTATTAAGTCGTCTTAACATGCATTTGAAAACATTATGCGATAGAAGAAGAACCGTTCAAAACCGTTCATTTATTTCAATAGTTAATAATAACAAAAACAATAATTTGACCATATGTAGCTCAATATGCCCCAAAATACAGCTGCAGCGATATACATCTGCGTAATGTATCGACCAGATCAGCCTGCGCTGTCTGCGCATACTGATCCGGCCGACATATTCCGTCTAAGGGAGATAGTTGTATAGAGTAGTGATTCCTGAAACAGAAAATCCACAGGAGGCGAAAAGTGTCTATCCGGGTAGGCCTGTATGACATGCTTAGGCTAATCCGGCTCGATGCTTTACGCAGTCCACAATGTTGATTTTCTCACGAGACGGCCTACACATTGGTTATTACAAAGCTACACCCCTGTTTATAATACTTTTCCCCAGCGGTTTTCAAGCAGACGATTCTAAAAATGTATATGACAAGGTCAAGGTCAAGGTCAAGTCAAGTAATGCAATCCGCTAGTTTGAGTTGGGCCTTGATGAGAATAAGTCTGGTCAATCGGGCCAACCTCAGGTTTTCTCAAAATCGGATGATCGACTTTTTAAATTCAGCAGCTTAGTTCCAATTTTCCAATTGTAAAAGTCTATGTTCAGGACAACACAAATGTCAACGTATACAAACGTAATTCATAATTCCGATAAGTTTAACCCTAATCAAGATGGGTCCTTTCAGCTGGTCATATCATATTTATATAGAGCGGAGATCTGCGAAAACTAACCATACTTGTTATGTGGCCAAAGTAGACCCAGATCAATATGTGCATCCGCGCAGTTTTATAAGACTCTGCACTGTTCGCCAACTAATCATGGAAGGAGGTGCTCAAAACAGTGCCCTTAGGGATCCATTAGTGAAACCAGATCTGATATGCATGCACACATTGAATAATTATTCTGAAGTGAATTTCCTGTACCACAAAACGTTTTACAAATAATGGACAACAATTACGAACAATATTTAAATGCACATATGAGGCGTTCCACGAGAAAACCAACATTATGGACACTGCGTAATGTATCGACCCAGATCAGTCTGCGCAGGGGATAGATGTGAAGAGTTATGATTCCTGAAACAGGAAATCTACAGGAAGCGAAAGGTGTCTGACCGGGTTAGCCGGCGCGGCATGCTTAGGCTGATCCGGATCGATACATGACGCAGAGTCCACACTTTTGGTTTTCTCGCGGGACGGCTCATATGTGCTGCCTAACCATTGTCTTAACCGTGCGCAAACGTTATTCCACATTATGTTTAGGAGGATTTAGTCGAATCATTGTAGCTCAGTCGGTAGCGCCATGGACAGTCACATCAGGGGTTGTGAGTTGGTCGAACCCTAGTTCGGCTAACATTTAATCCGACGTTTGACAAAAGTTAATGCGTTAAGCTTCATTTGTCTTCCAACAATGGGCTAACAGCCTATGTGTGAAAGCAACCATTAAGGTGAAATGGCAGCCGTGATATGACTGACAAATTGTTGAAACGGTGTTGAAAGTTCAGTAAGTATGATTTAGGTCGTATTGGACAGAGGCGTAAACCAAAAAAAACGGTTTAATTATAATACCTTTTATAATTACAATTACGTTATCATTGATTGTATACGATATTTAATACAGAATATATGAATTTTATAATTTAAAATCCAATTTAAAACAGTTTTAACAAAGGTTCTTGATGTTCAAATAAATAAAGGTTCATATCAAGGGAGATAACTGGTTCTGAATTTCCGAAGTTTCTCTATCAGAATTATCTCCCTTGATATGGATGTGTGTGTACCCAGAATGCCATTCCAGATCATAGTTTCCCTTTTCCTAATACTCGTGTAGGGCACAGCAGTCTAACATTTCTTATAATTTAAAATCCAAGCAATCATTGTTAACAATGGAACCATAGAGGAGAATATCTTCAAAGAGGAAAGGAGCCTTAGAGGTCCATACAGGCGAAGAAGCATAATGAGCGTAACACTGCGAAAACCAACATAAACGTTATTATTACACGTGTAGATTGATATCTTGGGCATCCATGCTAAGGAACTAAATGGATACTGCTTTACAGAAGTTGCTTAAAATCCGCAATGGCTTATTGTCGTACAATGCAGAACCAGATCAGACAGCGCTGAAGAGTTTTGAGCATATTTACCTTTATCTGAAGTAATATTTAGAAGTCTGCTGTAGAATTTTCAACATTGATTTATAGCTGGAAAAGGGTTAACAAGAATATATATCACAATTTTTGAACAGCAAAAATGTTTCAATATTTACTTATTATCTAAACTAAGTAAAACAATATCTATGTGAGCATCATATAATAGTAGCTGTTTGGGTTTTACATTTGATATGAAGAAGAAGTTTATTTCAAATATAAATTCAATAGGCCACATGACCTGTGAGAAAAACAAAATACACAAATAAACATTACAATTGACATAGCAAGTGGAGCACATTTACCAATTTACAAGTACAAAGATTCGCAAGAGGTAAATTAGACATAGACGGAGAAGGTGTTGTTCAAACGTAATATCATATCCTTATCACCACTTAATATATATACATGCTTAACAAGCAATACACTTTAATATAACACAATATAATACAATACATTACAATACAATATCATATAGCATAACATATTACAACATAATATGATACAATACAATGCAATACATTACAATACAATATCATATAACATAACATAATACAAAATAATATGATACAATACAATGCAATACATTACACTACAATATCATATAACATTACATAATACAAAATAATATGATACAATACAATGCAATACATTACAATACATGACAATACAATATCATATAACATAACATAATACAAAATAATATGATACAATACAATGCAATACATTACAATACATTACACTACAATACAATATCATATAACATAACATAATACATGTACAAAATAATATGATACAATATGTCCATTACAGGCAAGGGGCATATTGACAAAAGTGTGACACATAGAACTGAAAGTGAACTAACACAAGCCTGAAAACGTTTGTGCACACACAACATCTCATTGACGTATATTGGATCTGGCGACTCCCGACTCGAATTGATCCCGAACATTAAAACATTATAAACAATCAGATCATTCGGCAATCATCACTTCTCTATCTTGTTTATTAATATGGATTATCTCCTTTGTTGAAACCTAACGACGTTGTAGGCGGCAATTTGATTGTCAATCGTAGACGATCTTTACCCTGCTGTCATCAGATCTATAAGAGCATGTGCTACTGAGCGAAATTTAGATCAGGTTTTGATATGATTGGAAAACACACTGTTAATGGTCGGCCGTTGTTGACTTAACGCTCTTTCTTTCTAATGATTCATCGTTATCTGACATTGGGGATACTGCACGTTTGTTGTTTTTTGAGTTTCTATTCTTATCCATTCGTTTCGGCTTCTTCTTTGACCCCGATGTATCCGTTGTTGATTCGTCATCTTTGATATTTGGAAATGGCATACTCAACCATGTATTTACAGGCGGATCTTTTTCCGGGTCTGGACACAGCTCTATCCCCCATTTACTTCGCCACCTCACCTCTGAAACAGATATAACATGCAATTTAGAAACAAAGATGTTGATTTTGTATCCTTTTCTTACTTATCCAGTGCACCAAATGCCAATTTATTCAATTGGACGTCTCGAAGAATACATTTCTTTCACGCACAATTTTAGGAATAGTGTACGTTCATACCTACACAGTTTATTGAAGTAAAAATAATAAAATACAAATCAATATTTAATACATTGTCATATTTGCCAGAAGCCTAGATAAAATGACATTTTACAATCTTTGAGAGGAGGTAATTTCTGAAATAGTATGGATTTTCGACCACGATTTTGGCAACGCCAAAGAGTCGTTATCGTAAAACGATCCAGTTTAGTGCCATCAATATAAGGTTTGAAGGTCAAGACATTATTTCAGAACATGAATTACACGCGTTAACACAATAAAGCTGCAGCGGGCAACATTTAAACGTACGTACTTGAACATGGTTGAAAACATGTTGCAAAAGGAGAAATTCATCATAATGTCGTCTGCAGCAGAGGCGTCGGAAAGCGTCTGTTTGCAGGGAAGGGTTATCTGGATCTCCGATTATCTGTTGTGTAGTGATAGAGCGTCCACCTCTACTGGAGGTCGTTGGTTTGATCTCCAGTAGGGTCATACCAAATACTTTAGAAATGGCAGTAATGAGTCCCCCCCCCCCCCCCCTCACCCCCCCCCCCCCCCCCCCCCCCCCTTGCGCTCAGGATTGTGGGGGTTAACATTTAGACTGACTGGCTGGTGTCAGGATAAATGAACCAGTAGTACTGGTAACGTACCTAGGAAACGCCCTGATATAACATGAAACATATTGTAGAAAGCAGCGTTCAACGTCATACATATGACATATGACGAGCGCTGATTCATATCAGGTCTACACACGGTCCTATTGCAATCTACGACGATCCTTGTTGTTGATAATCATGATATGAGCTGTTCCACGAGAAAACCAACATTATGGACTCTCAGTAATATATCGATCAGATCAGACTGCACAGTCCGCGCAAGCTAGTCGGGCCTACTAATTTCGTCTAAGTGGGAAAGAGATATAGAGTAATGATTCCTCAAACAGAAAATCAACAGTAGGCGAACAGTGTCTGTCCGGGTTAGCCTGCGCGGCATGCTTAGGCTGATCCGAGTCGATACTTTACGCAGAGTCCACACTGTTTGTATTCTCGTGGAACGGCTCGTATAGTGTATAGAGTATCGATATCGCCTCTTTAACTTGTACGAGACTTCGTTTGTCTACAACTTCTTCGTTAAATGATTAGTCACCGACCAATTCCGGGAAGCACGTGTTAGTTAATTGATTGATCGATTGGTTGCGGTTTTACGTCATTTTCAACTTATTTACAGTCATATCACAGCGGCCAGTTCATCTACTTATGTGTTTCCTGACTGTCCCTCATCAGAACGCCACACACTAGAATTTCCAAGCAACTTGATGCCTTTAAACGTAGACTGTTAGCCCATAGTGGAAGACGAACGACGCTTGCCACAGTGACTTGTTTCAAATGATGGAAAGAATATAGGCCAAGCTAGGGTTAGAATGCACGACCGTTCGATTGACAGCCCGCGTCGCTAACGACTGAGCTACCGGGGCTCGGCGCACGTAACGTGAATTGGCTTCCGTGATATAACTGACATAATAGTTAAAAAGGCGTATACTTCAAGCAATCACACCTTTAAATTATTTATTGACCAAACATACTCCAATTACCTATTGTAGAAAATAGGATGCCCGGTGTTTAATTATATGTTTGTGTTTTCGGTAAGATAGAAGGGAGGCAAAATCAACAAACACGTTCTGTATGTGTAACGGGTTAAAGACGAGTCTATACTGTCTTATTTCCTTTGCAGTACAATATTTAGTGATAACCAAACCGTTTTAACAACGTCAATGAGTAAAACGACAGTTGACGTCTCTATAGCAGAAAATTATAGAAAACATTGTGGGGAAAAAAGAGATATGATTTCCTATTTTCTTTACGGGACAAATGAAGCATTTTTTTTTTAATTTCACGAGATATGCCTTGTTTTCGACACACTCCCAATTACTAACGCATTTCATTGCATCAGCAACAGGCGGCTTTTAGAAATATTGTTCCGAATGAAAAAATTGCTCATGATGAGTAATTTCTTCTTTCGTGACAATGTTTTTTAATTCCGTCCAATAATTATACTTTCATTTAAATAGATATTTCATCGTTTTGCCAATACGTTTTCAAAGTCGTCTACTGCAGATATGTTGTATGTTGGAATGGGTTAAGCAGACACATTCTGTTTTTCGTTGTATTTCAGATAAACGGTTGAAAGAAGAGATATTTCGTGTAAAACAGTACCTGGCCTGTTGACGTCAGTACTTCAATACTTCGGTACATATAACTGGAGTTCGCTCTCAGTCGGGTATGTGGCGGAAAATACTCGTAAACCCTCGGCTGTTTCTTCCGACGCCTTTTCGGTGGTAGTCGTGGCGGTAACGGTTTCCTTTTAGTGTTACCCATCAGTTTCACAGTAATTATCTGAAGAATAAAACAGTAATAGAAAACAACAAATAGTTAGTACTATTTTGTTTCGCATGCCTTTCATCCAATAATGTTTGCTTAGTGCTGATATGTGAAGAGACTTAGTTCTTATTGAACTTTCTAACTGTTATTACTGACCTTTTTCTTTTGCATTCATTTGCCTTCTGACAGCAACATGCATTTTGCATGAAGATATCAAAACGTCTACAAATGTGTAGACAATAAATAAAAAATTATGAAATAATGGAAACCTGTCATTACCAATGAAAAAGCCATTTCCTCATATCTACGCAATTGGAAAAATCTACTGCAGAAGACTTCGAATAAGAAATGTAACGAAAGGAGACTTTGTTAATAATGAGCAATTAATTAAATTTTTAATTATAATGATTTTTCAAATTTTTGAAGTCGATTGTAAAATGTTTTTGTTTTTATGATACAGTGGGGTTAATATACGATTTATACTGTTTGGAGTTTTAAGATATCCGATGTATAAGGAATTACAGGAACCAAAACTATAAAAGTTCTCAAAATATGTGCTCAAGTATCAGTTTGGACACAACACTTATTTGGAGCATGATGGTTATTTCTGAGCAAGGAGAACGTTTTCCGAGTGTTATAGTTTCGGGCTCTAACAGGGCAATCCGTGTACAAAATGAAATAACTTTTGAATTGAATAATAACAAGAAAAAAACATAATTATTATATAAACAAAAAGGTACTATTTGCTACCCTAACTTACAAGACTGATGCATCGGTGTTAAGATAACTAGTACTGGTAGTACTTAAAGTTTACCCATAACTCGCCGTGATATAACTTAAGCACTATGGAAAACGGGTTAAAACACTCAATTAAACAAACAAACTAAACAAATATTCCTTTAATTTAGAATTGTTGGTTTTGAAACATTTGTGGAGGGTGTACGGTTTGTAATTTGCCTTCCAATTTGATATACAGGTAAATTGCTGCTTCGTTAGAAATAATGGTAAATAAGCATACATTGAATACGTACAGAATATTACACTTTATTTATTGGATAAACAGTATAAACAGAACAAACAATAAATTAAAAAAGCAAAATTAAGATGAATAAAAAATAAATAAACATATTAACTGAACACTATCATAATATTATATGTATTGTTAGCAAAATATCCATATTGCCGTTGGCGCTGAAAGAGTTTGAATTCTTACTGTATTCAGTACACTCTCCCTGGACGCATGAACTAATCCAAATTATATTTCACATTTTATAACAGATAGCTGACAAAACCGACGCTCAAAAAATGAAAACTTAAAAGTTCTTTGTTTCGATTGAACATGAAGATATGTATAGCTCATACAGCGAAATTGATGTGAACCCTTTAAACACAACCCTTAACCCTACATTCATGGACATTTCATTATTGTTGTTTTTAACTCGGTCCCTCATACAGCTAATAGTGTATCAGACACATGAAACCATAAAACATAATATCATGACATGAGTGAATTCACTGGAACTGAAATCACGTTAACCGCGTCTTATAACATTTTTTTCAATATCTCATAAAGGAACAAATAAGTGAAAGACCTGGTATTTTGTCAGGATGTACATCTATGGCACAATTAACCATTTTCCAAATATAGCAAATCTGCAGCAGACGGCTGAAGAAAATCTAGGCGATAATAAAAAAAAACTATAAATAAAACTTCAGTTACTATAACTAAAAATTGGAAATTGCTTAACATTATATTTAGCATATCTTCTTTTGCCATAATGTTTTCAAAACGTTGTCTGTTGTAAATGCGTAAAAAAGCGTCTCCTTGTGGGATCTGGTTAAATCCAGGCGAATAGTGAGGCATCTGGTGAGAATCCATATCTACAACCTTATCTGAATCCTTTATTAACATAGCATATTGTCACGAAGATAGTAGGACCCCATTTTAGTCTGATATCACGAAGATTAAACAAGATCCCTTCAAACCAGATGTCACGTAGATGCAACGAACTCCTTTTAGCCTGATGTCACGAAAATGCAATGCGACCCCGTTTATCCTGATGGCAGGTAGATGCAACAAACCCGTTTTAATCCGATGTCACGAAGAGGCAAGAAGACTCCTTTTAGCCTTTTGTCACGAATATGAACATAATTGATCCTGTTGTCACGAAGACAAAACGAACTCCTCTTAGCCTGAAGTCGCAGAGATGCAACGAGTCCCATTTTATTCTGATTGCACGTAGATGCAACAAACCCTTATTAGCTTGACGTCACGTAGATGCAACGAGACCTCTTTTATCCTGATGTCACGTGATGGAATGACCAATTTTAGCTTAATGTCACGAAGATGCAACGATACCCCTTTTATCCTGATGTCGAGTAGACTCTTAGTCTGATGTCACGAAGATGCAATGAACCCATTTCAGCCTGAATCAGGAATATGCAACGAACCCATTTCAGCCTGAATCAGGAATATGCAACGAACCCATTCCAGCCTGAATCAGAAGATGCAACGAACCCATTTTATTCTGATTGCACGTAGATGCAACAAACCCTTATTAGCTTGACGTCACGTAGATGCAACGAGACCTCTTTTATCCTGATGTCACGTAATGGAATGACCAATTTTAGCTTAATGTCACGAAGATGCAACGATACCCCTTTTATCCTGATGTCGAGTAGACTCTTAGTCTGATGTCACGAAGATGCAACGAACCCATTTTAGCCTGAATCAGGAATATGCAACGAACCCATTTCAGCCTGAATCAGAAGATGCAACGAACCCATTTCAGCCTGATTTCACGAAGATGCAACAAGACCCCTTTTAACATGCAATGCAATGAACCCATTTAGTCTGACGTCACGAAGATGCAACAAGACCCCTTTTAACATGCAATGCAATGAACCCAGTTAGTCTGACGTCACGAAGATGCAACAAGACCCCATTTAGCATGCAATGCAATGAACCCATTTAGTCTGATGTCACGAAGATGCAATGAACCCATGCATCGATTTACTTTAAGCCTGAAGCGGCACGTTTAACTTTACATTTTTCATCAGATCTTTTCAATGCTGATTTGTGTGTATGGGTTTTACGCTGCTGTACACTGTATATGGGTTTTACGCTGCTGTACACTGTATATGTTTTTTTTTTCAGTTATATTACGGAGATCTCTGGATAAGTTACCAGTTCTTCTCATCCATTTATCAAGACACCAGCCTGTTACAAACGTTTGCATAAAGTGGACATGGGCATGTATAAGTCAAAAACATTTCTTACAAATTCGAGAACAACAACACAAGTTAGTATTATGTTGGTGTTCGCAGTGTAATGCTCATTTATTTTTCTCAATGCTAGAGATTCTCTACAATATTCACCAGGAGCTTTCAAAATTGTCTGCTACAGATTGAATGCGGGAAACCATTTTATTTATTATTGACCACTATTCCAACAATGTCAATAAATACTTACAGATATAAACACAATGTGTATAAATACGTTTCCAATGGGATTTGTTCGATATATATAACGAATTTCAGCTAAAATAATTTAATCAATTCTATGCCATCGTCATCTTCTGGACATGAGTACATGTATCGTGTTAGACAATGAACGAATGGTTTTTTTGAGGCGTACTTCCCGGGTTCGATCCCTACCTGAGGCTGTCAGGGTCGAGTGGCATTGTAACTATTGTGTCACTGGTGATTATAACAATGTGTGTATCATGTAATCGTGATATAATTAAACTCCTTTTATGTTTAAACTTATTTATTTAAAATCGATTGCGAAACAAGCTTTCAGCTTATATTAATCACGCTCGATGTCTGCTTCCTCGAGACTTAACCAGTATTCGCGCCGTTTGTGTGGAACAATCCAAAATTCAGTACCCGCTTACACGGTATTCGAACCCGGGATCTTTGGTACGAGAGGCCGACGCTCTGCATTTGCACAATTCTCTTCCACACCAACTCTTAGCATCTTAGTAACATCAGGCTAAAAGGGTTCATGTTTCATCTTCGTGACACTTGCCTTACATTGGTTCGTTGCATCTTCCTGACATCAGAATAAAATTGGTTCGTTACATCTTCGTGATATCAGACGAAAAGGAATTCGTAGCATCTTCTAGTCATCAGGCTAAAAGGGAGTTACTGCATCTAAGTGCCATCAGGATAAAAAGGGTTTGGTTGCATCTTTGTGATCTTAGGATAAAAAGGGGTTCGTTGCATCTACTTGACATCAGGATAAAAGACGTCTTGTTGCATCTTCGTGACGTCAGGCTAAAAGGGGTTCGTTATATCCTCGTGACATCAGGCAAAAAGGGGTCCGTTGCATCTTCGTTACATCAGGCTAAAGGGGGTTCGTTGCACCTACGTGACATTAGGATAAAAGGCGTCTTGTTGCATCTTCGTGACGTCAGGCTGAAAGGGGTTCGTTGCACCTTCGTTACATCAGGCTAAAAGTGGTTCGTTGCATCTTCGTTACATCAGGCTAAAAGGCGTTTTGTTGCATCTTCGTGACATCAGGCTAAAAGGCATCTTGTTGCATCTTCGTAACGTCAGGCTAAATACGGTTCGTTGCATTTTCTTGACATCAGGCTATAAGGGGTTCGTTGAATCTATGTGACTTCAGCCGTAATGGGTTCATTGCATCTACGTGACATTAGACTAAAAAGTGTATTGTTGCATCTTCAGGACATTGGACTAAAATGGGTGTGTTGCATCTAGGTAACATCAAGCTAAAAGGGGTTCATTGCAACAACGTGACATCAGGCTACGATGGCTTCATTGCATCTTCGTTACATAAGGCTAAAAGAGGTCTTGTTGCATCGTCGGGACATCAGGCTAACAGGGGTTTTGTAGCATCTACGTGACATCAGGCTAAGGTGGCTTCATTGCATCTTCGTAACATCAAGCTTAGACGGCTTCATTGTATCTTCGTGACATCAGACAAACAGGGGTCGTATTGCATATACGTGAGATCAGTCTAAGATGGCTTCATTGCATCTTCGTAAGATCAGGCTAAGATGGCTTCGTTGCATCTTCGTGACATCAAACAGACAGGGGTCTTATTGCATCTAGGTGAGATCAGGCTAAGGTGGCTTCATTGCATCTTCGTGACATCAGGCTAAGATGGTTTTATTGCATCTTCGTGACATCAGGCTA
Source organism: Serripes groenlandicus (assembly GCA_031761405.1). Lineage (NCBI taxonomy): Eukaryota > Metazoa > Mollusca > Bivalvia > Cardiida > Cardiidae > Serripes > Serripes groenlandicus. The sequence goes on along the minus strand of JASEVX010000006.1, from coordinate 56,874,195 downwards.
AGATGGCTTCATTGCATATTCGTGACATCAGGCTAGGATGGCTTCATTGCATCTTCGTGACATCAGACAAACGGGGGTCCTATTGCATCTTCGTGATATCGGGCTAAGATGGCTTCATTGCATCTTCGTGACATCATTGCATCTTCGTAATATCGGGCTAAGATAGCTTCATTGCATCTTCATGACATCAGACAAACGGGGGTCTTATTGCATCTTCGTGATATCGGGCTAAGATGGCTTCATTGCATCTCCGTGATATCAGACAAACGGGGGTCTTATTGCATCTAGGTGAGATCAGGCTAAGATGGCTTCATTGCATCTTCATAACATCAGGCTAAGATGGCTTCATTGCATCTTCGTGACATCAGGCTAAGATGACTTCATTGCATCTTCGTGACATCAGACAAACGGGGGTCTTATTGCATCTAGGTGAAATCAGGCTAAGATGGCTTCATTGCATCTTCATAACATCAGGCTAAGATGACTTCATTGCATCTTCGTGACATCAGGCTAAGATGACTTCATTGCATCTTCGTGACATCAGGCTAAGATGACTTCATTGCATATTCGTGACATCAGGATAAGATGGCTTCATTGCATCTTCGTGACATCAGGTTAAGATGGATTCATTGCATCTTCGTGACATCAGGCTAAGATGACTTCATTGCATCTTCGTGACATCAGGTTAAGATGGCTTCATTGCATCTTCGTGACATCAGGTTAAGATGGCTTCATTGCATCTTCGTAACATCAGGCTAAGATGACTTCATTGCATCTTGGTGACATCAGACAAACGGGGGTCTTATTGCATCTTCTTGATATCGGGATAAGATGGCATCATTGCATCTTCGTGACATCAGGCTAACATGGCTTCATTGCATCTTAGTGACATCAGGCTAAGATGACTTCATTGCCTCTTCGTGACATCAGGTTAAGATGGCTTCATTGCATCTTCGTGACATCAGGCTAAGATGACTTCATTGCATCTTGGTGACATCAGACAAACGGGGGTGTTATTGCATCTTCGTGATATCGGGCTAAGATGGCATCATTGCATCTTCGTGACATCAGGCTAACATGGCTTTATTGCATCTTCGTGACATCAGGTTAAGATGACTTCATTGCATCTTCGTGACATCAGGCTAAGATGACTTCATTGCATCTACGTGACATCAGGCTAAGATGACTTCATTCCATCTTCGTGACATCAGGCTAAGATGGCTTCATTGCATCATTACATATATAGTTCGATCCCTAAAGCCTAGTGTTAAATGCATCCGCTTCAGGGGCGGGAGGTAGAATGTTCGAATCCCAGTGGCGGCGACAGTGGGTCCATTCCGATGTAGCCGTTTAGTTTGCAAGCTGTTATAAATGGTACCGACAGGCTGTATGTCCGTTATCTGGCATACAGATCGGACTCTGGAAGTACGAATATGTTCAAGACAGAGGTAGCTCATGAGTCAGAAATGACTGACCCTGTCAATAGGTCGGTATAGTAAACAAAACAGTTTACGCTTTACAATCATTTATATACATTAATATGCAGAACAAAGATTAAGAGAATAGTTATCTTATACATCTTATTGGTGTCAATAAAGCAAACTGGTCCGGCTACAAATCTTTACACCATTTGTTTCAGATCTTACCACGGCAAAAATACTATCGAATATATAAAACATACTTTGCATTTTAACTTGATGTATGTTCAATTTAACCAAAAATACAAAGCGAAAATATGTCAACAAATTGAAAACTAAGCATTGTCCCGAAATCCAGCTTATACTTGTTCAAGCCAGTAACTAAATAGTCTGGCAAATCTAGATATGCTTGTCCGCAGACTCGTAAATGCATCAATGACCCATTTCACATTACGTGATTCCAAATGTTACTTATGACGTGATGTGATGCACTGAAGACAAAAGGAATGTACATGATTGATTAAGTGAAATAACACCCGTTATGTGAAATTGGGGTAAGATTACATGTACATATGCGAACATTTGATTTATTTACTTTGTACATACGAACTCCCATCAGAGGCCTCATTGGTCGCATAGATTTAACCATTTCTAACATAGACGCATTTAAAGTAGACAATGTTTGAAAACATTATCACAAGAGGTTCATTGCAACAACGTGACATCAGGCTACGATGGCTTCATTGCATCTTCGTTACATAAGGCTAAAAGAGGTCGTGTTGCATCGTCGGGACATCAGGCTAACAGGGGTTTTGTAGCATCTACGTGACATCAGGCTAAGGTGGCTTCATTGCATCTTCGTAACATCAAGCTTAGACGGCTTCATTGTATCTTCGTGACATCAGACAAACAGGGGTCGTATTGCATATACGTGAGATCAGTCTAAGATGGCTTCATTGCATCTTCGTAAGATCAGGCTAAGATGGCTTCGTTGCATCTTCGTGACATCAAACAGACGGGGGTCTTATTGCATCTAGGTGAGATCAGGCTAAGGTGGCTTCATTGCATCTTCGTGACATCAGGCTAAGATGGTTTTATTGCATCTTCGTGACATCAGGCTAAGATGGCTTCATTGCATATTCGTGACATCAGGCTAGGATGGCTTCATTGCATCTTCGTGACATCAGACAAACGGGGGTCCTATTGCATCTTCGTGATATCGGGCTAAGATGGCTTCATTGCATCTTCGTGACATCATTGCATCTTCGTAATATCGGGCTAAGATAGCTTCATTGCATCTTCATGACATCAGACAAACGGGGGTCTTATTGCATCTTCGTGATATCGGGCTAAGATGGCTTCATTGCCTCTCCGTGATATCAGACAAACGGGGGTCTTATTGCATCTAGGTGAGATCAGGCTAAGATGGCTTCATTGCATCTTCATAACATCAGGCTAAGATGGCTTCATTGCATCTTCGTGACATCAGGCTAAGATGACTTCATTGCATCTTCTTGATATCGGGATAAGATGGCATCATTGCATCTTCGTGACATCAGGCTAACATGGCTTCATTGCATCTTAGTGACATCAGGCTAAGATGACTTCATTGCCTCTTCGTGACATCAGGTTAAGATGGCTTCATTGCATCTTCGTGACATCAGGCTAAGATGACTTCATTGCATCTTGGTGACATCAGACAAACGGGGGTCTTATTGCATCTTCGTGATATCGGGCTAAGATGGCATCATTGCATCTTCGTGACATCAGGCTAACATGGCTTTATTGCATCTTCGTGACATCAGGTTAAGATGACTTCATTGCATCTTCGTGACATCAGGCTAAGATGACTTCATTGCATCTACGTGACATCAGGCTAAGATGACTTCATTCCATCTTCGTGACATCAGGCTAAGATGGCTTCATTGCATCATTACATATATAGTTCGATCCCTAAAGCCTAGCGTTAAATGCATCCGCTTCAGGGGCGGGAGGTAGAATGTTCGAATCCCAGTGGCGGCGACAGTGGGTCCATTCCGATGTAGCCGTTTAGTTTGCAAGCTGTTATAAATGGTACCGACAGGCTGTATGTCCGTTATCTGGCATACAGATCGGACTCTGGAAGTACGAATATGTTCAAGACAGAGGTAGCTCATGAGTCAGAAATGACTGACCCTGTCAATAGGTCGGTATAGTAAACAAAACAGTTTACGCTTTACAATCATTTATATACATTAATATGCAGAACAAAGATTAAGAGAATATTTATCTTATACATCTTATTGGTGTCAATAAAGCAAACTGGTCCGGCTACAAATCTTTACACCATTTGTTTCAGATCTTACCACGGCAAAAATACTATCGAATATATAAAACATACTTTGCATTTTAACTTGATGTATGTTCAATTTAACCAAAAATACAAAGCGAAAATATGTCAACAAATTGAAAACTAAGCATTGTCCCGAAATCCAGCTTATACTTGTTCAAGCCAGTAACTAAATAGTCTGGCAAATCTAGATATGCTTGTCCGCAGACTCGTAAATGCATCAATGACCCATTTCACATTACGTGATTCCAAATGTTACTTATGACGTGATGTGATGCACTGAAGACAAAAGGAATGTACATGATTGATTAAGTGAAATAACACCCGTTATGTGAAATTGGGGTAAGATTACATGTACATATGCGAACATTTGATTTATTTACTTTGTACATACGAACTCCCATCAGAGGCCTCATTGGTCGCATAGATTTAACCATTTCTAACATAGACGCATTTAAAGTAGACAATGTTTGAAAACATTATCACAAGAGGTGAAATTGCTCATGATGAATTTCAATTTCTCAATTTACCACAACTATAGATATTTAACCTTAGCTTCGTCTTGCTTTTTTTTAAGTCGTCTGCTGCTGATTTGCTTTATTTGGGAAATGGTTTATTGTATTATAGGTGTTCCTCCATTCAAAACACCAGACGTTCCCCTCCTATGTTCCGTTATGAGATATTAAACAAATAGAACAAGACCCCCTTGTCGGCAGACGCGGATAGCGTAATTTCAGTTCCAGTTCTGAAATACATAGGCCATTGTTCTTGTTTATGAACTTCACGCAAAAGATTTTGATTGAAATCTTTCTTGGAAGAGGGTTTGTAATACATTGGGACAATCCGAGTAATTGTTCATGGTTAGCATATTCTCTTTATGTCCACGTATCTTTCAAATATATTGATATGTATAGTGTCTGTTATTTTTTTACAACCATCGGTCTACAATTAATAAAATAAATATCTGAGTTAGTCTTTATCCCTTTTACACATACAACAGATCTGCAGCAGCCGAGTTTGAATACATCTAGGAACAAATATGGAAACTTAAAAGTAGAGTTATTGAATAGAGTTAAAAACATTGTTAAAAAGGAAACATTTCTCATTTGGAGCAATATCTTCTTTTGCCACTGCGTTTTCGAAAGCCGTCTGTATACGTCATTTTGTCACACGATGTCCACCTCTTTTCATTACTTTAACTTTCATATTCATGACTCTCAAACCAGGGCTCGTAGTTCGGTTAACTTTTAGTCCGACGTTTGACAAAACTCAATGCGTTAAGCGTCATTTGTCTGCCACCAATGGGCTAACAGCCTATGTGTGAAAGCAAAACTCTAGGTGAAAAGGCAGCCGTGATATGACTGCAAAATTGTTGAAACGGTGTTTAAAGTTTAGTAAGTAGAATTAAGCGAGTAAACAAGAATAAAGTTTTTTCTAAAATACAGTCTATAATAACAATGAGCAGCTTATGTGTGAAAACAACCAGTAAGGTGAAATTGTAGTCGTGATATGACTGAAAAATTGTTTAAACGGTGTTTAAAGTTTAGTAAGTAAAATTAAGAGCGTATTGGAAAGGGTCGTAAACCAGAATTACGGTTTTATTTAATACCTGCTATAAATACAATTACGTTACCATAAGTTCTATACGATATTGAAGGTAACTTCTGTTCTTGTTCTCGAATTTGGAAGAAATGTTCGTGAATTATACATGCCAAAGTATATCATGTCCACTTTATACAAACTTTTGTAGCAGGCTGGAATCTTGATAAAGAGATGAGAAGTACTGGTAACTTATACAGAGATCTCCGTAATATAACTGAAAAATACCCGATACGAAGCAGCGTTAAACCGATACAAAAAAATCAGAATTGAAAAGATCTGATGGAAAATGTAAAGTTAAACGTGCGCGTCAGGCTAAAAGTAAATCAATGATTGGGTTCATTGCATCTTCGTGACATCAGGATAAATGGGTTTATTGCATCCTGGTGACAAAAGGCTAAATGGGTTCATTGCATCCTCGTTACATCAGGCTAAATAGGTTCTTTGCATCTTCGTAAAATCAGGCTGAAATGGGTTTATTGCATCTTCGTGACATCAGGCTAAATGGGTTTATTGCATCCTCGTTACATCAGGCTAAATAGGTTCTTTGCACCTTCGTGAAATTAGGTTCAAATGGGTTGTTTGCATCTTCGTGGCATCAGGCTAAAAGGGTTCGTTGCATCTACTCGACATCAGGAGAAAAGGGATATCGTTGCATATTCTTGACATCAGGCTAAAAGGGGTTCATTGCATCTAAGTGACATCAGTATAAAAGAGATATTGCTGCGTCTTCGTGACACCTCGCTAATAAGGGTCCGTTGCATCTAAGTGACATCAGGATAAACGGGGTTCGTTGCATCTAAGTGACATCGGGATAAAAGGGATAGTGTAGCATCATCGTGACATCAAGATAAAGGGGGTTCGTTGCACCTAAGTGACATCAGGATAAAAGGCATAGTGTAGCATCATCGTGACATCAGGATAAACGGGGTTCGTTGCATCTAATTGACATCAGGATAAAAAGGATAGTGTTGCATCTTCGTGACATCAGGATAAACGGGGTTCGTTGCATCTAAGTGACATAAGGATAAACGGGGTTCGTTGCATCTAAGTGACATCAAGATAAACGGGGTTCGTTGCATCTAAGTGACATCAGGATGAAAGGGATAGTGTTGCATCTTCGTGACATCACGCTAATAAGAGTTCGTTGCATCTAAGTGACATCAGGATAAAAGGGATAGTGTAGCATCATCGTGACATCACGCTAATAAGAGTTCGTTGCATCATCGTGACATCAGGATAAAAGGGATAGTGTAGCATCATTGTGACATCAGGATAAACGGGGTTCGTTGCATCTAAGTGACATCGGGATAAAAAGGATAGTGTTGCATCTTCGTGACATCAGGATAAACGGGGTTCGTTGCATCTAAGTGACATCAGGATAAAAGGGATAGTGTTGCATCTTCGTGACATCACGCTAATAAGAGTTCGTTGCATCTAAGTGACATCAGGATAAAAGGGATAGTGTAGCATCATCGTGACATCAAGATAAAGAGGGTTCGTTGCATCTAAGTGACATCAGGATAAAAGGGATAGTGTAGCATCTTCGTGACATCACGCTAATAAGAGTTCGTTAAATCTAAGTGACATCAGGATAAAAGGGATAGTGTAGCATCATCGTGACATCACGCCAATAAGAGTTCGTTGCATCTAAGTGACATCAGGATAAAAGGGATAGTGTAGCATCATCGTGACATCAGGGTTAACGGGGTTCGTTACATCTAAGTGACATCAGGATAAAAAGGATAGTGTTGCATCTTCGTGACATCAGGATAAACGGGGTTCGTTGCATCTAAGTGACATCAGTATAAAAGGGATAGTGTTGCATCTTCGTGACATCACGCTAATAAGAGTTCGTTGCATCTAAGTGACATCAGGATAAAAGGGATAGTGTAGCATCATCGTGACATCAAGATAAAGGGGGTTCGTTGCATCTAAGTGACATCAGGATAAAAGGGATAGTGTAGCATCTTCGTGACATCACGCTAATAAGAGTTCGTTGCATCTAAGTGACATCAGGATAAAAGGGATAGTGTTGCATCTAAGTGACATCACGCTAATAAGAGTTCGTTGCATCTAAGTGACATCAGGATAAAATGGATAGTGTAGCATCATCGTGACATCAGGATAAACGGGGTTCGTTGCATCTAAGTGACATCAGGATAAAAGGGATAGTGTTGCATCTTCGTGACATCAGGATAAAGGGGGTTCGTTGCATCTAAGGGACATCAGGATAAAAGGGATAGTGTAGCATCATCGTGACATCACGCTAATAAGAGTTCGTTGCATCTAAGTGACATCAGGATAAAAGGGATAGTGTAGCATCATCGTGACATCAGGATAAACGGGGTTCGTTACATCTAAGTGACATCGGGATAAAAAGGATAGTGTTGCATCTTCGTGACATCAGGATAAACGGGGTTCGTTGCATCTAAGTGATATCATGATAAAAGGGATAGTGTTGCATCTTCGTGACATCACGCTAATAAGAGTTCGTTGCATCTAAGTGACATCAGGATAAAAGGGATAGTGTAGCATCATCGTGACATCAAGATAAAGGGGGTTCGTTGCATCTAAGTGACATCAGGATAAAAGGGATAGTGTTGCATCTTCGTGACATCACGCTAATAAGAGTTCGTTAAATCTAAGTGACATCAGGATAAAAGGGATAGTGTAGCATCATCGTGACATCACTATAATAAGAGTTCGTTGCATCTAAGTGACATCAGGATAAAAGGGATAGTGTAGCATCATCGTGACATCAGGGTAAACGGGGTTCGTTGCATCTAAGTGACATCAGGATAAAAAGGATAGTGTTGCATCTTCGTGACATCAGGATAAACGGGGTTCGTTGCATCTAAGTGACATCAGTATAAAAGGGATAGTGTTGCATCTTCGTGACATCACGCTAATAAGAGTTCGTTGCATCTAAGTGACATCAGGATAAAAGGGATAGTGTAGCATCATCGTGACATCAAGATAAAGGGGGTTCGTTGCATCTAAGTGACATCAGGATAAAAGGGATAGTGTAGCATCTTCGTGACATCACGCTAATAAGAGTTCGTTGCATCTAAGTGACATCAGGATAAAAGGGATAGTGTTGCATCTTCGTGACATCACGCTAATAAGAGTTCGTTGCATCTAATTGACATCAGGATAAAATGGATAGTGTAGCATCATCGTGACATCAGGATAAACGGGGTTCGTTGCATCTAAGTGACATCAGGATAAAAGGGATAGTGTTGCATCTTCGTGACATCAGGATAAAGGGGGTTCGTTGCATCTAAGGGACATCAGGATAAAAAGGATAATGTTGCATCTTCGTGACATCACGCTAATAAGAGTTCGTTTCATCTAAGTGACATCAGGATAAAAGGGATAGTGTAGCATCATCGTGACATCAAGATAAAGGGGGTTCGTTGCATCTAAGTGACATCAGGATACAAGGGATAGTGTTGCATCTTCGTGACATCAAGATAAAGGGGGTTCGTTGCATCTAAGTGACATCAGGATAAAAGGGATAGTGTAGCATCTTCGTGACAAATAATGCTTCGTTGCGTCTTCCTGACATCAGGCTTAAATAGGTCTTGTTGCGATTTCTTGGCACGGGGCTTATGAGGGTTTGTTGCATCTACTTAATATCGGGATAAAAAGGGTCTCGTTGCATCTCCGTGACATCAGGATAGAAGGGGTTCGTTGCATCTACCTGACATCAGTGTAAAGGGGTCTCGTTGCCTCTTCGTGACGTCAGGCTAATAAAGGTTGTTGCATCTACGTGAAATTGGGCCATTAGTGATTAGTGATATCTCCTTGACAGCAGGTTTAAATAAGTTCATTGCATAATCATGACACAAGGCTAAAATAGTTCGTTGCATCTTCGTGGCATCAGGCTTAAAGAGGTATTGTTGAGTCTTCGTGACACCTGACTTATAAGGGTTTGTTGCATCTACGTGAAATCGGGTCTCGTGGCACCTCCGTGACATCAGGATAATCAGGGTTCGTTGCATCTTAATGACATCAGGTTAATAAGGGTTCGTTGCGTCTTCATCACATCACGCTAAAAAGTTCTTGATGCATCTGCGCAAAATTGAGCCATTAGCCATTCGTGACATCTACGTGACAGCAGGTTAAAATGAGTCTCGTTTTATCTGCGTGACATCAGGCTAAATTAAGTTAATTGCATAATCGTGACAAAATGATAAAAGGAGTTCGTTGCATCTTCGTGACATCAGTCTCAAAGGCGTATTGTTGCATCTTCGTGACACCTGGCTAAAAGTGATTCGTTGCATCTACGTGACATCAGGATAAAGGGGTCTCATTGCGTCTTTTAAACATCAGGCTAAAAGAGGTTCATTGCATCTTCGTTACATCGGGTTAAAAAGTATCTTGTTTAATCTTCGTGACGTCAGGCATAAATGGTATCGTTGCATCTTCGTGACAACATGCTATGTTAAAATAGACATGTTTGCATATTCGTGACATAAGGCTAAAAATCGGTCTCATTGTATGTATCATAATTTTGGCATCACACAAATGTGTAGGTGACTTTCTACCAAATGGATCTACAGTTCCTGTGTTCAGAAGTTCATCTATTATTATATTGTGTAATTGAATTGTATTGTAGCTTGTTTACTTACTAAGCATCTGTCTGTATTCCCACACACATTGTTAGCGAATTTGGGGGAGGACGAATGACGCTTGACGCTTGTCGCATGGAATCATGTGGAGCGGTCTAAAGTAAACTTAAACTCTTTCAGCGCCGAATTGTTTGAATGGACTCTTCCATGTTCAAAGTCGGGCGACTCTATTTCATATGTTATAATCATTTTGGAATGTTTGAATAAATACACGGCAAACAATGCTTATTTCAGGTGATACAGCTCGTTCGAGCTGACTCACCTGAATCAGTGTTGTTTGCAAAAAGCTCAATATTGCCTTTGGCGCTGAAAGAGTTAAACACTTAAAACACACCGTCAGGTAAAGTTGGGGTTTAATTTATTTACTTTGTGCATACGAAGTCCCACCGGAGGCCTTATTGTTCGCATTGATTAAACAATTGCCCACATAGACACATTTACAATAGACAACGTTTGAATACATTATGACAAAAGGAGAAATTGCTCAAAATGAATCTTAATTTCTCAATTCACCACCATTATAGATATTTTCCTTAGCTTCGTCTTTTTTTTTTTTAAGCCGTCTTCTGCAGATTTGCTTTATTTGGGAAATGGTTAATTGTACCATAGATGTACACCCTGACAAAATGCAAGAACTTTCAGTTCTATTTTCCTTTATGAGATATTAAAAACAAATGGGACAAAACCCCGCGGATCACGTGATTTCAGTTCCAGTTCTAAATTACATTGGCCATTGTCCTTGTTTATGCACTTCATGCAAAAGATTTTGATTAAAAATCTTTCTTGGAAGAAATGACTTTTAACTTTTCATTTTCGGTTAATTGTATTTAAAGACATGCAGGAGGAAGTGTGAATTCACTCATGTCATGATATTATGTTTTGTGTAACCTGACCTAGCAGGCTGATACTTAGAGATCACTTTCCCATCTTCTGCACCTCCGTCTGTCTAGATGTCTGTCTCCCCGTAATGCTGTTTACCTTATGTGATGGTATACATTGGTTTTCAGCAGGCGACAGATGTATTTAATCCAGCAATGATATTTCTAAATGCTATCCATTTTTCTTTGTCCAAGTATATGTTTATTTAACTTAGACGATATCAAACGATATATTGGATCCACTTATAACATGTGAAGCTGGTTCACATAGAATATCATCCAATTAGACAACATATTGGGAAAGGCATCTTTTTGCTGATTACTGGTATTGGATGCATTATTAACCCTTACTCATTAATATTAAGATTCATGCACAACACAATATGAAGTCCGCATATACTTATAGTCCTGTCTTTGTGCAAATAGTTGATTTACGCTTTAACCCTTTCACAAATACAAGACATCTGCAGCAGACGACTTTGATTACATCTAGGAAAACGTAATGAAACTCTCTTTTAACAAAGGTAGAATTATTGAATAGAGTTGAACACATTGAGCAATTTCTCCGTTTGCTAAAGCGTTTTCGAAAACCGTCTGTTATATAAGCGTCAGAAAGCGTCTGTTTGCGGGAAATTGATAATATTTCGTCAAACCCCTGAAGAAATCCGCCAGGCCGAAAGCTTTTAAACTGTGTTTTGAAATATCTTTATGAAATATGTATATAGTTTCATGTGTCTGATACACTATTAGCTGTATGAGTGACTGAGTTAAAAACAACAATAATTAAATGTCCATGAATGTAGGGTTAAAGGTTGTAGTTAAAGGGTTCACATCAATTTCGCTGTATGAGATATACATATCTTCATGTTCAATGGAAACAAAGAACTTTTAAATTTTCATTTTATGACCGTCTTTTTGTCAGCTCTGTGTTATAATATGTGAACTATGATTTCGTTTAGTTCATGTGTTTGTTTTCATTTTTTTATCCTCCTAATTTCTCTCGTTAGTTTTAAGATTTATATTTATTTTGTGTTTAACCAGGGAGACTGATTACAGTAAGTTTTCAATTTAACTCTTTCAGCGCCAATGGTAATATTGAGATTTTTCAAACATTACATATCGAGGGCTTGGCGTGAAACGGTTGTAACTAAAATTGGATAAAAGGGATAGTGCAGCATCATCGTGACATCACGCTAATAAGAGTTCGTTGCATCTAAGTGACATCATGATAAAAGGGATAGTGTAGCATCATCGTGACATCAAGATAAAGGGGGTTCGTTGCATTTAAGTGACATCAGGATAAAAGGGATAGTGTTGCATCATCGTGACATCAAGATAAAGGGGGTTCGTTGCACCTAAATGACATCAGGATAAAGGGGATAGTGTAGCATCATCGTGACATCAAGATAAAGGGGGTTCGTTGCATCTAAGTGACATCAGGATAAAAGGGATAGTGTTGCATCATCGTGACATCAAGATAAAGGGGGTTCGTTGCACCTAAGTGACATCAGGATAAAGGGGATAGTGTAGCATCATCGTGATATCAAGATAAAGGGGGTTCGTTGCACCTAAGTGACATCAGGATAAAAGGGATAGTGTAGCATCATCGTGGCATCAAGATAAAGGGGGTTCGTTGCACCTAAGTGACATCAGGATAAAAGGGATAGTGTAGCATCATCGTGACATCAAGATAAAGGGGGTTCGTTGCATTTAAGTGACATCACGATAAAAGGGATAGTGTTGCATCATCGTGACATCAAGATAAAGGGGGTTCGTTGCACCTAAGTGACATCAGGATAAACGGGATAGTGTAGCATCATCGTGATATCAAGAAAAAGGGGGTTCGTTGCATCTAAGTGACATCAGGATAAAAGGGATAGTGTAGCATCATCGTGACATCAAGATAAAGGGGGTTCGTTGCACCTAAGTGACATCAGGATAAAAGGGATAGTGTTGCATCATCGTGACATCAAGATAAAGGGGGTTCGTTGCACCTAAGTGACATCAGGATAAAGGGGATAGTGTAGCATCATCGTGATATCAAGATAAAGGGGGTTCGTTGCACCTAAGTGACATCAGGATAAAAGGGATAGTGTAGCATCATCGTGACATCAAGATAAAGGGGGTTCGTTGCATCTAAGTGACATCACGATAACAGAGATAGTGTTGCATCATCGTGACATCAAGATAAAGGGGGTTCGTTGCACCTAAGTGACATCAGGATAAACGGGATAGTGTAGCATCATCGTGATATCAAGAAAAAGGGGGTTCGTTGCATCTAAGTGACATCAAGGTAAAAGGGATAGTGTAGCATCATCGTGACATCAAGATAAAGGGGGTTCGTTGCATCTAAATGACATCAGGATAAAAGGGATAGTGTAGCATCATCGTGACATCAAGATAAAGGGGGTTCGTTGCATCTAAGTGACATCAAGATAAAAGGGATAGTGTAGCATCATCGTGACATCAAGATAAAGGGGGTTCGTTGCATCTAAATGACATCAGGATAAAAGGGATAGTGTTGCATCATCGTGACATCAAGATAAAGGGGGTTCGTTGCACCTAAGTGACATCAGGATAAAGGGGATAGTGTAGCATCATCGTGATATCAAGATAAAGGGGGTTCGTTGCACCTAAGTGACATCAGGATAAAAGGGATAGTGTAGCATCATCGTGACATCAAGATAAAGGGGGTTCGTTGCATCTAAGTGACATCACGATAAAAGGGATAGTGTTGCATCATCGTGACATCAAGATAAAGGGGGTTCGTTGCACCTAAGTGACATCAGGATAAACAGGATAGTGTAGCATCATCGTGATATCAAGAAAAAGGGGGCTCGTTGCATCTAAGTGACATCAGGATAAAAGGGATAGTGTAGCATCTAAGTGACATCAAGATAAAGGGGGTTCGTTGCATCTAAATGACATCAGGATAAAAGGGATAGTGTTGCATCATCGTGACATCAAGATAAAGGGGGTTCGTTGCACCTAAGTGACATCAGGATAAAGGGGATAGTGTAGCATCATCGTGACATCAAGATAAAGGGGGTTCGTTGCACCTAAGTGACATCAGGATAAAAGGGATAGTGTAGCATCATCGTGACATCAAGATAAAAGGGGTTCGTTGCACCTAAGTGACTTCAGGATAAAAGGGATAGTGTAGCATCATCGTGACATCAAGATAAAGGGGGTTCGTTGCACCTAAGTGACATCAGGATAAAAGGGATAGTGTTGCATCATCGTGACCAAGGTTAATTACCTCGCCTAAAGTCTTTAAACACGTTAAATCATTTTCTTGGTAAACAATGGAAATTTAGGTGCCATTGCTCGTTCTGAGCAATGGAACCTAAATTTCCATTGTTTACAAAGGGGGTCAAAATTGCGCGTAAACCAGGGTTTTCAAAATAGGTTTTTAGTTACAACCGTTTCACGCCAAGCCCTCGATATAGTGTTAAGTTAAAAAAAAAATCATTCATCTTACTATTGCGTAATGTATTGTTTGTTCTGTTTATACTGTTTATCCAATAAATAAAGTAAAATATTCTGTACCCATTCAATGTATGCTTATTTACCATAAATTCTAACGAAACAGCAATTTACCTGTATATGAAATTGTGAAGGCAAATCACAAATGTTTCAAAACCTACAATTTTAAATAACAGGTACATGTTCTTGTTGGTTTGTTTAAAAGGTGTTTTAACCCATTTTCAATAATGCTTAAGTTATATCACGGCGAGTTATGGGTAAACTTCAAGTACTACCAGTAATAGTTATCTTAACACCGATGCATTAGTCTTGTAAGTTATGTTCTTGGATTAGTTGTATCCAATCTGATACTTAAGCACACATATTGAGTACTGAGTAAACCCCTTTAGTGTTGGTACCTGTAATTCCTTATTTATCTGACATCTTAGAACTCCAAACATTATACTCGTATATTTACCCCACGGCATCATATAAGACACATTTGTTAAAAACGACTTTAAAAATCACTTTAAATGAAAATATATTATTGTATAATACATTAACCCTTTCCATCATACGGCAATTCTGCAGCAGACGAATTTGAACATATTTTGTCAAAACATAGAAAATGTCCATAATTGAATGGATAACCTATGACAAAAAGTGGAAAACATTGTGGCAAAAGGAGAAATTGCACGTTTTGTGCAATTTCTTCGTTTGTCACTATCTTTTCAAAAAGCCGTCTGCTGCAGAGGCGTCAGAAAGCGTCTATATGAAGGAAAGGGTTAAGAAAAATATAAAATTGCTCATTATGAGCAAAGTCTCATTTCGTCACATATTATTTTCTCAAAGTAAATGTTTTTCTAAGTGCGTAGACATGAAAACAAGCTTTTTCATTGGTAATGACAAGTTTCCGTTACTTCATAATCCTTTTTTACACATTTGTGGACGTTTTGATTTCTTCATGCGAAATGCATGGTGCTGACAAAAGGCACATGCATGCAAAAGCAAAAGGTCAATTATAACAGTTAGAAAGTTTAATAAGAGAACTAAGCAAACATAATCGGATGAAATGCATAAGAAACAAAATAGTACTGTTTTCATCTTCAGATAACGGCAATACAACTTATCGATGCAGCTATTGGTAAAACTAAGAGCAGACCGTTACCGCCACATCCGAAAAGGCGTCGGAAGAAACAGCTGAGGGTTAACGAGTATTTTCCGCCACATACACGACTTAGACCAATCTTCAGTTATATGTACCAAAGTATTGAAGTCCTGACGTCAACAGGCCAGGTACTGATTACACGAAATCTCTTCCTCATGTACCATTCCATTCACGGACTTATTAATGACATTAAATTACTAATGACAAATGAAACAAAGAACACTTTATATTGAAAATATATTTCCTACATATGTACAGTAAAAACACATTCTTAAGTAATAACATGTGTATATGAGTACACATGGGGAAATTACATGTTTGACATAAAACACCCGAACAAGTACCTGTATGCATTCGACATCATTTTGACGAATACGTTTGTGTGAAAAATAGGGCTCAACAAACGTTCACTATTCCTAAAATTGTGCGTGAAATAAATGTATTCTTCGAGACATCCAATTGAATAAATTGGCATTTGGTGCACTGGATTGATAAAACAAGGATACAAAAATCAACATCTTTGTTTTTAAATTGCATTTTATATATGTTTTAGATGTGGCAAAGTAGATGGGAGATAGACCTGCCACCAGACCCGACGAAAGAACCGCCTGCTGAGTACGCCACTTCTAAATATAAAAGATGTCGAATCAACGACGGAAAATACGGGTCAAAGTAGAAGCCGAAACGCATGGACAAGAAAAGAAACTCAAGAAACAACAAACGTGCAGAATCCCCAATGTCGGATAGCGATGAATCATTCGAAAGATAGAGCGTTAAGTCAACAAAGGTCGACCGTTTTCAGTGTGTTTTCCAATCATATTAAAACCTGATCTAAATTTCGATCTAATTGCCGTAGCACACGCTCGTATAGATCTGATGACTGCATCGAGGGCTTGGCGTGAAACGGTTGTAACTAAAAACCTATTTTGAAAGTCCTGGTTAAGGGGCAATTTTGACCCCTTTGTAAACAATGCAATGATACTGCTATGCCCTACACGAGTTTCAGGAAAAAGGAAGCTGACTTGGAATGGCATTCTGGGTACACTGACCCTATCAAGGGAGATAATTCTGATAGAGAATCTTCGGAAATTAAGAACCATTTATCTCCCTTGCTATGACCCTTCATTTATTTGAACACACGACCCTTAAAATTGTTTTAAATTGGATTATAGAACATGAAATTCATATAATCTGTATTATGTAGGCTTTCGAAGTGTAACGCTCATTTATTCTTCTCAATGCTAAAGTTTCTCCACATTATTCCACCAGGAGCATTAATAATTGTCTGCTACAGATTAAATGCGGGAAACAATTTTATTCATTATGAGGATTTGTCCAATATTCCAACAATGTCAATAAATACTTACAGATGTAAACACAATGTGTATAAATACGTTCCCAATGGGATTTGTTCGATATATATAACGAATTTCAGCAAAAAAGAATTCATTCAAATCTATGCCATCGTCAACTTCTGGACATGAGTGTAAGACAATGTACGAATGGTTATTTTGAGGCGTACGTCCCGGGTTCGATCCCTACCTGAGGCGGTCAGGGTCAAGTGGCATTGTAACAATTGATTCACTGGTGTTTATAACAATGTGTATTATGTAATCGTGATATCATTGAACTATTTTGGCCCTGTCAATAGGTGGGGGACACTCGGGAAGTACAGATGTGTTCAGGACAGAACTGTCTCATCAGTCAGACATTACTGACCCTGTCAATAGGTGGGGACACTCGGGAAGTACAGATGTGTTCAGGACAGAGGAGTCTCATAAGTCAGACATGACTGGCCCTGTCAATAGGTGGGGGACACTTTAGTAAACAAAACATTTCAAACTTCACAATAGTTTATATACATTGATACGCAGATCAAAGATTAATATTGATAGCAATAAAGCAAACTGGTCCGGCTACAAGTCTTTACAACATTTTTTACAGATCTTGCCACCGCAAATATACTATCTATCGATTAAATAAAACTTGATTTGCATTTTAACATGTATGTTCAATTTAACCAAAAACACAAAGCGAAAATATGGCAACAATTTGAAAAATATTATACACTGTAACGAAATCCAGCTTATACTTGATCAAGCCGGTAACCAAATAGTCTGGCAATCTATGCTTGTCCGCAGACTCGTATATGCATCAATGGCCTAGTTTACAGTATGCGATTTTAAATGTTACTTATGAAGTGATGTGATGCAGTGACGTCAAATGGAGGTTAACTAATTGACCGATTGTCTGATTAATTGATTAATTGATTGATTGTGATTTACGCTGTTTTGAACGTCCAGACATATCAAGGCTGCAAGATAGTCTACCATGTGGGTACTGGCTTTCTAACACAAGTACTCCACACAACAGTCTTTCCAAACAACTGACTGTATCCCACATACACTCTTAGCCCATTTGAGGATGACGCTTTTCGCATGGATTTATGTGAATGGTTCCATGAAGGTACGGGCTAAAGTAACACACTGTATACAATAGAACCAGTCAGGTGTTAGTGGTGTAGAATTACTTGTACATATGCAAACATTTAACTGTTCGCCTAGATATAACCATTTCCCACATATGGACGCATGTTAACGCATTTACAACTGACAATTTTTGAAAATATTTTGACAAAAGAAGACAGTGCTCTTAATGAATTGCAATTTATCAACTTTACTTTATAATTAAAGTTTCAATTTTATATGAGCCGATTTCTGCTGATTTGCTATATTTGGGAAATAGTTAATTGTACTATAGATTTAAACCCTGCCAAATACCAGAACTTTCTCTTTTATGTTCTTTCATGAGATATTACACAAATGAAATAAGACCCCTTTTCGGCAGACGCGGATAAAATATATTTAGTTCCAGTTCTAAATGTCAATGTTCATTGTTCTTGTGTATACACTTCATTAACAAAGATTTTAATTGAAAACTTTAAACTGATTAAACTTTTCATATTTGGCAAACGATATTTAAACACATGCAGGAGGAAATGTGAATTCACTCATGTCATGGTGTTATGTTTTGTGTAACCTGACCTAGTAGGTTGATGATTAGGAATCACTTACCTTCTGTACCTCCGTCTGTCTAGATGACTGTCTCACCGTAATGCTGTTACCTTATTTGATGGTATCCATTGTTGTTTAGTAGGCGACACATGTGTTTAATGCAGCAACGATATTTCTCAATTCTATCCACTTTTCTTTATCCAAGTATGTTCGATATATTGGATCCACTTATAACATGTGGAGCTGGTTCACATAGAATATAATCTAATTAGACCCCTTTTTGGGATATGCATCTTTTTGCTGATTACTGGTTTTTGGATGCATTATTAACCCTTACTCAGTAATTTTAAGAGTTATGCCCTGCAACACAAAATGCAGTCCGCATATACTTATAGTCCTGTCTTTGTGTAAATAGTTGATTTGTTTATTACGCTTTCAAATATACGGACGCGTTATGATGCCTCTGCTGCAGACGAGATTTGAAAACAGTATGACAAAAGGAGACCTTGCTAATAATGCGCCATTCCTCCATTTTGCCACACAATTTTCACCTCTTTTCATTACTCTAACTTTCATATTATTGACTAAATGTATTGTAAGTCGTCTGCTGCAGATGTTTTGTCTGTAATCTTTTGCAAAATAATCAATTTATCATGAATAAACATGCCTGAATTGAGCATTCCATTTTATGTATTCAGCAGAAAGTATTAATTACTAACCCATCACAATCATATTCAGCGTGCATATCTATTATCGAAAAACTTAATTTATAAAATCATAGTATCATCAGATGTAAAAATGTCATTATTTGGCCAGTGAAATGGCTATATATTACGTATGGATTACCCATTTCGAACATGCAGACACGCATGCTAGAGAGTTTTGAATACATTTGGACATTCCGAGTAATTGTTCATGGTTAGCATATTCTCTTTTATGTCCACATATCTTTCACTGATTTATTGATACGTATAGTTTCTGTTAATTGTGTACAACCATCGGTCTACAATTAATAAAACAAATATCTCTTTAACCCTTTGACACATACAGCAAATCTGCAGCAGACGACTTTGAATACATCTAGGAAAACATATGGAAACTCTCTTATAACAAAAGTAGAGTTATTGAATAGAGTTGAAAACATTGTTACAAAAGGAGAAAATTCTCATTTTGAGCAATTACTCCGTTTGCCAATGCGTTTTCGAAAGCCGTCTGTTTCAGAAGCGCCAGAAAGCGTCTGTATGCGGGGAAATGGTTCATATTTCGATATGGAAGCGTTCTTCAGGAATGTGAACAAGCACATGAAGACAGCTGCCATGTATATGGTTTCATTTGTCTGTTACATACTAGCTGTATGTTGGGCTGAGTTAACTCTTTCAGCGCCGAATTGTTTAAAGTAGACTCTTCCTTGTTCAAAATCGGGCGTCTCCATTTCTCATATAATACAATTTCAAACTATTTTGATAAATAAAAGGCAAACAATACTGATTCAGGCGAGTCAGCTCGTAACGAGCTGTCTCACCTGAAATCAGCATTGTTTGCCTTTTATTTATCAAAATAGTTTGAAATTGTATTATAAGCAAAAAGCTTAATATTGCCTTTGGCGCTGAAAGAGTTAAAAACATCAATAATGAAATGTCCATGAATGTAGGGTTAAGATTTGCAGTTAAAGGGTTCACATCAATTTCGCTGTATGAGGTATACAAATCTTCATGTTCAATCGAAACAAAGAACTTTTGATTTTTTTGACCGTCGTTTTGTCAGCCCTCTGTTATAAAATGTGAAATATGATATGATTGTGTTTAGTTCATGTGTTTGTTTTAATTTATTGATCTTACTTTTGTCTTTACTCGTGTGCTTTATATTTATATAGTGTTTAACCAGGATATCTATATTGAATAAAGTAAGTAATCAATGTAACTCCTTCAGCGTCAATGGCAATAGTGAGATTGTGTAAACAAAACAAATATGATAGTAGTTCATTTGTTTACATGGTTTTTTTCATTCATCTTGATTTTATTTTTCTAATGTATTGTTTGTTCTGTTTATACTGTTTATCCAATAAATAAAGAGAAATATTCTGTACGTATTCAATGTATGCTTATTTACCATAAATTCTAACGAAACAGCAATTTACCTGTATATGAAATTGTGAAGGCAAATTACAAACCGTACACCCTCCACAAATGTTTCAAAACCAACAATTCTAAATTAAAGGAATATTGTTTTAGTTTGTTTGTTTAAATGGTGTTTTAACCCGTTTTCAATAATGCTTAAGTTATATCCCGGCGAGTTATGGGTAAACTTTAAGTACTACCAGTAATAGTTATCTTAACACCGATTCATCAGTCTTGTAAGTTAGGATAGCAAATAGTACATTTTTGTTTTGAATCATGATTATGTTTTTTTTTATTTATTATTCAATTAAAAAGTTATTTCATATTGTACACGGATTGCCCTATAAGGGCCCGAAACTATACCACTCGGAAAACGTTCTCCTTGCTCAGAAATAACCATCATGCTCCAAATAAGTATTGTGATTGGTCCAATGAATTTGCTTCCGTTCAATCCAATACTTGAGCACATATTTTTAGTACAGAGTAAAACTTTACAGCTGTGGTACCTGTAATTCCGTAGATATCGGATATCTTAATGTCCGTATACCCGTATATTAATCACACCGTATCATTTAAAAACAAATGTGTAACAAACGACTTTGAAAATAGCTCGGAAAAAATATGGGAAATCACTATAAATGAAAATTTGATTATTGAATAATATATTTTAGAAATAAATAAAATTGCCCTTTGTGAACAAAGTCTCCTTAAGTCATTTTTCCCCAAAGTCTTCTGCAATAGATGTTTCCAATTGTAAAGAAGTGAAGATAATGCTTAATAATTGACAGGTTTCGATCATTATTTCATAAAGATTTACTTTTACACATCTTGTGGACGTTTTGATATGCATGTTGCTCACATAAGGTAATAAATACAAGAGCAAAATGCCAGTCATTAAATCTAAAAAGTTTACTAAGAACAAACTGTTCTTCAAATATGTTAACTTAGCAAACTAAATCAGCTAAAAAGCGTTCGAAACAAAAAAGTACCGACTATTTATTGTTTTCCTTTTCTTTCTGCCCCTCCCAGAAACAAGAGAATATTCCGGATGGGTACAACAAAAAGCAGACCGTTACCGCCACCACCGAAAAGGCGTCGGAAGAAACAGCCGAGAGTTTACGAGTATTTTCCGCCACATACCCGACTGAGACCGAACTCCAGTTATATGTACCGAAGTATTGAAGTACTGACGTCAACAGGCCAGGTACTGTTTTACACGAAATATCTCTTCTTTCAACCGTTTATCTGAAATCCACAGAGGAACATATTTTGTGAAGGAAACAACGACAAGACAGAATGTTTCTGCTTAACCCATTCCAACATACAACAAGTCTGCAGCAGGCGACTTTGAAAACGTATTGAATATCTACTTAACTGAAAATATAATTATTGGACTATGGTGGCATACTTCTGCCACCACATAACCACTTAATTATTACGTTATTTAACTAGTTAGTCACTTAATTATCATGATAAATATCTGATTAACGCGTTATTTTTTATGGTAACAGATAGTTATGTTAACACTAAAAAGTATATGTTACTGCCCACTACTGCCAACATATACCACCTACATAATGCCATTTTTGATATATATTAAGTGACTAACGTGTTTTGTAACTAGTTAGTCAGATAAGTATCGTGATAATTATGTAGTTAACTAGTTAGTGAGATAAGTATCATGATAATTATGTCGTTAACTAGTTACGTAACTAGTTAATCAGATAAGTTTCGCGATAAGTATGTAGTTAACTAGTAACGTAACTAGTTAATCAGATAAGTTTCGCGATAAGTATGTAGTTAACTAGTTACGTAACTAGTTAATCAGATAAGTATCGTGATAATTATGTGGTTAACTAGTTACGTAACTAGTTAGTCGGATAACTATCGTGATAATTACGTAACTAGTTAACCACAAAATTATCACGATAATTATGTGGTTAACTAGTTAATCAGATAAGTATCGTGATAATTATGTGGTTAACTAGTTACGTAACTAGTTAACCACTTATCTAAAAAATATATTAAGTGACTAACGCGTTATGTAACTAGTTAGTCAGATAAGTATCGTGATCATTATGTAGTTAACTAGTTAGTGAGATAAGTATCATGATAATTATGTCGTTAACTAGTTACGTAACTAGTTAATCAGATAAGTATCGTGATAATTATGTGGTTAACTAGTTACGTAACTAGTTAGTCAGATAACTATCGTGATAATTACGTAACTAGTTAACCACAAAATTATCACGATAGTTATCTGACTAACTAGTTACATAACGCGTTAGTCACTTAATATATTTTTTAGATAAGTGGTTAACTAGTTACGTAACTAGTTAACCACATAATTATCACGATACTTATCTGATTAACTAGTTAACCACATAATTATCGTGATAATTTTGTGGTTAACTAGTTACGTAGTTATCACGATAGTTATCTGACTAACTAGTTACGTAACTAGTTAACTACATACTTATCGCGAAACTTATCTGATTAACTAGTTACGTAACTAGTTAACTACATACTTATCGCGAAACTTATCTGATTAACTAGTTACGTAACTAGTTAACGACATAATTATCATGATACTTATCTCACTAACTAGTTAACTACATAATTATCACGATACTTATCTGACTAACTAGTTACAAAACACGTTAGTCACTTAATATTTATCAAAAATGGCATTATGTAGGTATATGTTGGCAGTAGTGGGCAGTAACATATACTTTTTAGTGTTAACATAACTATCTGTTACCATAAAAAATAACGCGTTAATCAGATATTTATCATGATAATTAAGTGACTAACTAGTTAAATAACGTAATAATTAAGTGGTTATGTGGTGGCAGAAGTATGCCACCATATTGGACAGTTTGAAAAAGAAAAACATTGTTACAAAAGGAGAAATTGGTCGTCATGAGGAATTTCCTCTTCTGCAACAATATATTTCTAAAAGCCGCTCGCTGCTGATGCATTGAAAAACGTTAATAATTCGGAGTGTTCGACGGAGTTGTATCTCGTGAAATTAAAAAGACCTGCCACATTTGTACCGTAAGGAAAATCAGAAACATTGTCTCTTTTTCCCCCACAATGTTTTCTATAATTGTTTGCTATAGAGACGTCAACTGGCGTTTTACTTATTGACATTGTTAATAAAGTTTGGTTACCAC
Organism: Serripes groenlandicus; assembly: GCA_031761405.1. NCBI lineage: Eukaryota > Metazoa > Mollusca > Bivalvia > Cardiida > Cardiidae > Serripes > Serripes groenlandicus. Next base: position 56,850,394 of record JASEVX010000006.1, on the reverse strand, counting down.
TAAACATTTAACTGCATAGGAAATAAGACAGTATAGACTCGTCTTTAAACCGTTACACAAACAGAACGTGTTTGTTGATTTTGGCTCCCTTCTATCTAACCGACAAGACAAACATATAATTACCGGGCATCCTATTTTCTTCAGTAGGTAATTGGAGTATGTTTGGTCAAGAAATATTTCCATTTAAAGGTGTGATTGCTTGTAGTATACGCCTTTTAAATTATTATGTCAGTTATATCACGGAAGTCAATTCACATTACGTGCGCCGAGCCCCGGTAGCTCAGTCGTTAGCGACAAAGGCTGTCAATTAAGCGGTTGTGCATTCGAAGCCCAGTTTGGCCTACATTCTTTCCAACATTTGACGAAAGTCAATGTGGCAAGCGTCGCTCGTCTTTCACCATTGACTTACAGTCTACGTAGAAAAGCAGCCAGTAGCTTGGAAAGAGTATTGTGTGGAGTACTTATGTGGGAAGTCAGGAAACAAACATGTAGCTGAACTGGCCGCTGTGATATGACAGTGATATAGTTGAAAATAAAAAACCGAGGACTAATCAAAATGACTTTTGTCAATCATCGGAGAGAATGAATGGTCGAACCAGGGTACAAACTCACGACATTTGGAGTAATAGCCCTCATTGCTAACGATTGAGTTGACAGTGTAGGAAACGCCGGTGTTCTCTCAAACCAATAACCTTTTCATCTCATCTTTCAGGCACCCCAAAGCGCAAGATCTACCAGATCATTTGACGACGAGGTTGTAGACAAACGAAGTCTGGTACAAGTTAAAGAGGCGATACCGGTACACTATAAACTGTATTATAATTACCAACAACAAGGATCGTAGATTGCAAGAGGACCGTGTGTAGACCTGACATGAATCAGCGCTCGTCATTGAAAACATAGTGACAAAAGAAGAAATTGCACAAAACGTGCAATTTCTCCTTTTGCCACAATGTTTTCCACTTTTTGTCACATATGTATGATGCTGAACGCCGCTTTCTACAATTTGTTTCATGTTATATCACGGCGTTCCCTGGGTACGTTACCAGTACTACTGGTCCATTTATCCTGACACCAGCCAGTCAGTCTAAATGTTAACCCCGCAGTCCTTAGTGCAAAGGAGGGAAACTCATTACTACCATTTCTATAATTTGTTTCATGTTATATCACGGCGTTTCCTGGGTACGTTACCAGTACTACTGGTCCATTTATCCTGACACCAGCCAGTGAGTCGCAATGATAACCCCGCAGTCCTTTGTGCAAAGGAGGGAAACTCATTACTACCATTTCTACCATTTGTTTCATGTTATATCACGGCGTTCCCTGGGTACGTTACCAGTACTACTGGTCCATTTATCCTGACACCAGCCAGTGAGTCGCAATGATAACCCCGCAGTCCTTTGTGCAAAGGAGCGAAACTCATTACTACCATTTCTACAATTTGTTTCATGTTATATCACGGCGTTCCCTGGGTACGTTACCAGTACTACTGGTCCATTTATCCTGACACCAGCCAGTCAGTCGCAATGATAACCCCGCAGTCCTTTGTGCAAAGGAGGGAAACTCATTACTACCATTTCTACAATTTGTTTCATGTTTATCACGGCGTTCCCTGGGTACGTTACCAGTACTAATAGTCCATTTATCCTGACACCAGCCAGTGAGACGCAATTATAACCCCACATGAGTCGTCCTACGATTCTTTTGAGTGGCCACAATATTGGTTATAACTATCCAGACTTTTTCAAAAATTACCTGACAAAGACTGTTTTATAGTATATATCTAAGTCTCTTTGGAAATATGACCATGTATACATATTGAAAAATATTTTATTATGTTACTTCAATCAATTGTGTAGATATGAACGTATACAATGCCTTACAATGTGCGCGTGAGACATGTATTTTTAAAAACACCCAATTTAAATAAGATGGCATCTGTTGCACTTGATAAATTAGAACGTGATAACAATAATCAACATCTTTGTTTTGGAATTGCATTTTATATCTGCTTCAGAGTTGGCAAAGTAAATGGGAGATAGACCTGCGACCAGACCCGAAGAAAGAACCGCCCGTTAAAACATGGCTGGGTACGCCCCTTCCAAATATAAAAGATGTCGGATCAACAACGGAGAAGACGGAGTCAAAGAAGAAGCCGAAACGAATGGACAAGAAAAGAAACTCAAGAAACAACAAACGTGCAGTATCCCCAATGTCGGATAGCGATGAAAGGGAGAATGAATCATTCGAAAGAAAGAGCGTTAAATCAACAAAGGTCGACCATTTTCAGATGCTTCACAAAACAGATGACCGATCTCAAAACCTGTGTATACAGACGTCCAGATTGTGGAATCTCGGTGCCAGAAGGACAAGCAAGTTTCTAAGCCAGGACTGGAATCTAAAGGACATTCAAATGCAGGAAGTGGTTCCCGTCTTGAGACAACCTAAACAGTCTATTGCATCAAAACGAGTGATTAATGTTGTCCCGGCTAGTACTGAATGACGTTGCAAATGTTTGATTATCGAAGTCGTTCTGTATGATGCCTGGCAAATAAAACACATCACAGCTGATCTTACGCTAGTAGACTTGAAGGAACTGTCTAGACATATTTGACTCCATAACGGAATGCAGAACTCCAGATAAGGAGGGATATGCCGTTCTCTTCCTCAAAATATCTTTGGATTTCCAATCAAACCCAATGCTGTTGGTACTCAAAACTAATTGTCTCATTGAGACAATTATTTTAAGTACCCACAACATAGGGTTATTGGGTCAAATAAAGATTTTAGAAAATGATAACCGCCCCTTATCTAGAGCTCTGTAAATGATAAATGGGAAATGTTGATACATATAACGAATTTCAGCTAAAAATAGATTATTAATTTCTCTGCAATGGTCTTCTTCTGAATATTCGTACATTTATCATATTATACATTGTACATATGGTTATTTTGAGCCGTACGTCTCTTGTTCAATCCCTTCTTGAGGCGGTCATGCTTAAGTGTCATTGTAACACTTTTGTCACTGGTAAATGTAAAAAATGTGTGTTATGTAATCGTGATATAATTAAACTCCTTTTAAAAAGGCTTATATCTTGTATGTATCACGCTCGATGTCTGCTTCCTGGATACTTAACCAGTATTCGTGCCGTTTGTGTGGAAACATCCCACAGTCAGAACCCGTTCATCACGGGATTGAACCCGGGGCCTTTGGTACGAGGGGCCGACGCTCTACATCTGCACCACATGTCTTCCACATTAACTTCTTTTATAAACGGCGGAAACCTAAAAACATAAGATAAACGTTGTATCGTAGAACCCCAATACACAACGAGCTAGTTTACTCATATAAAACAAATGATTAAGCATTGAATTATTAAACCTTTCCCATATAAAACAAGTCTGCAATAGACGACTGTGAAAACATCTTGCAAAAAATACTCTTATTCAGTGAAATTTTAATTATTGAATAATGTTAAAAACATTATGATAAAAGGAGAAAGTGCTCCCTTTGCCATACTGTTTTTAAAAGTCGTCTGATGTAGAGCCGTCAGAAAGCGTCTACATGGAGGAAAGTGTTAAGACAAACTAGCATGTATATGTATTATATTTCATTTGTTTTCTTTTTTAAACCACTTCAAAGCTAATGAACTGAAACATGAACACGTTCATATTTAATGGAAAATTGAAATTGTCATAATAAAATGTATTCCGTTTTAAAACATTGTATTGTTTTTATTTTAACGCGAAAATTGTATTTAGCCTCAAAACTCTTTCCCGTATAAAGCAATCTGCAGCAGACGACTTTGAAATGATCAATATGAACATCCCGTTTACCAAACAATAAACTGTAGCTTTAAAGACCGAAGTAACTCTTAATTTTCTAAAATAATCAAACAGACAATGTAGTTCTTTATTTCGCGTGTAAATTAAATACATACAACAGAGGTTATGTTAGCTACAAGTTAACCCCCTTTAATTCGTGAAGATGCACTCTGAAGTCTTTGGAGCAGACGAGTATTGAAAACATTGTGACAAAATGAGAAATTGTTCATCATGAGACATTTTTCCTTTTGTCACAATGCTTTTCAACTGTATCAACGTAGTGTGCTTTCATTTACAAAGGGGGTAGGGCTGGTTGATACTAAAGGAGAGTCCTTCAAGTCTTTTTGATTGGTAGAAAAACCTAGCCATCAGGGGCGTCGCTGTTTTGCCGTATATGGCTAAAGAGACTGATTATTCGCCAGATGGCAGTGGAAAGATACTAGTCCTCTTTTACCTCGATAAAATCTAGGACCAAGGCTTTAAAGTTTGGAGGATTGTTACATATAATTTTCCCTTCTCCACACTGTATGCTTTTTTTTGGCGTTTGAAACATTGCACTTCATTTTTTGTTAAATTCATTCAAAATTGTGAACTCACAATTCATAAATAAAGTACTTCAACATATCAAACAGGTGTAAGTATGGAACGCCTTTACTGTCTTAGTATGTTGTATTGTATTATACGCTGTACATTTTCACGTATATGAGGTACATATTTTATTTGACGTGGTACATTATTCATGATATGCAGTGCCTTTTCTATTATGTGTGGTGATTTACTACAATACAACATAGTAAGACAGTAAAGGCGTTCCATATGTAAGGGTTAAACGTTTGGTTATACGCTCACCTAATTACTAATTGCTCAAAGTAAGTTAGTGTGATCGCCCTTTGGCCGTCGTTCGTCAAAATATTCTCCTCTGTAACCGGTTGGTATATTGGGGTTAAACTTCACAGCTAGTATCCTTACAATATCCTCATTATTTCTTTTTGTATTATACATGCATAGTTTCCAGTTTCCATCAAGGATAAATAAACTTTAAAATTCTTGTAATCCCAAAGGAGGAGATTTTTTAAAGTTTTCACTATAGCATACTTAAGCGAAACATGCCAGCCCCTTGGCGACGATATTTTTTACCAATCAACATTGCTAGAAGGCATTTGATAGAGGAAAGTGGCCAACAAAATATGTTTTAATGTTTTTTTCTTTTATCTTTCGGTCGCCGAGAAAACCAGAATTATGCATGGATAAAAGAAATGAATACATTTAGAAGAGATCATAGAGACGGTTATTTTCGACCCAATTGGCCTAGTTGTTATATAGGAGAAGTTTTAAGCCAAATGTTACGACGGACATTTCATCATGACGTCGAAAGCACGACTGGCTTTCATCCAGTATAGCTTAAAACTTACGCAGAACAGTCGAGTCAGTTATGCAGAATGATACTGGCTCTTAAGGGCCTCGTAGTTTCAGTTTCCTGTAGCAAAAACGCGTACTCCCATCATTGGAATACGAATCAATTGTCCTGTCAACTGGCAGTTTCACTAGATAACTCACATTTAAAAAGATGCCTGCCAATAACTGTAACAGAATAATTGTTTTTTCCTTTTTCTTTTCTTTTCTTTTCTTTTCTTTTCTTTTGAGGAAATGAATTAATCTGATTCATGTTAATAATTATGTTGGAAGTGACATTTACTTTGCAAAAAAGTTTGAAATTAAATCTGCAACATTCCATACTTGTTTTAATTTCTGTTTTAAGAAGCTGACGGCTCACCAACCCCTCTGACCTGAGACCTACTCAACGTTAGTGCTTGCAGCGCTTTGATTAAATGAAAGCGTAGTTAGTGAATAGAGAATCATTGTTTCGACTGGAGAAATTAATCATAATGCAACTTCTCTTTTCGCAAAAGTATTTTATAATGTCGTCCGCTGCAAATGCGTAACAATAGCGTCTGCAAATGGGTTATGTAGTGATTTGAAATAACTTGTTTGATAAGTCTTAATCCTTTCCCTGATATAGACGCTTTCTGACGCCTCTGGAGCAGACGGATTTTTGAAAACATGGTGACAAAAGAAGAAATTGCTCATGATGAGCAATTTCTCCTTTTGCCACCACGTTTTCCATTTTAAGTCATTGATTATCCATTCAATTAAAGAGATTTGCCATTTTTTTTATAAAACATTCTCAAAGACGTCTGCTGCAGATTTCTTGTATGTGGGAAAGGATAAATCGCCTCTTTCAATAATGTTTTAACTTATACGGATTGCCGTCAATGCTCTCCTGACATCAACGCCGGATAAGGACGTGGACCGCAATCATCATTTCCATGTGTACAGTACGACCTTTCTTGGTTCGAACCTTACATCGTTTACATTCGAGCTAAACACTCTCACACAAATCGAGGGCTTGGCGTGAAACGGTTGTAACTTAAATTGGTATTTTTTTTACCAAAGTTAATAACCTCACCATAAAGTCTTTATAAGCGTTAAATCACTTTTCTCGGTAAACAATGGAAATATAGGTGCCATTGCTCGTTCTGAGCAATGGCACCTAAATTTGCATTGTTTACAAAGGGATCAAAATTGCCCCTAAACCAGGGTTTTAAAAATAGGTTTTTAGTTACAACCGTTTCACGCCAAGCCATCGAAATGCTCGTATATGAACCACGAACAGCATTTGTCGTTCAGCAATCGTCGATACATTAATGACTACCTATATTAAATTGAATCAAAGAAATCTCTTTCATATCCTATCGACATGAAACCACACCGTACACATAACACATACCCATGTTACTTGGTTACCATGTATAACGTATAGAGTTAGTTTATAGCTTAAATTGTATGTATGTCTTTCAGAAATGCAGATGAAATATGATGCTTATTCGGTAGACAATCTTTGACAAAAATATGTTCCTTTTATAAGTAGACATTTATTAAAGTGATCAATTCTTACTGTTGCCACAACGGTGCTTCATCCTATTAATCAATAGTTATTTGTTTCTCATAATAACATACAAGTCGTCTGCTGAAGATATGTTGAATTTTGAAAAGGGGTTATATTCGCTATGTATGATTAACATACAGGATATGGTATCAATCCTGCAGTCATATCACAAAATGTCCTTGATAGATTTAGAGTACTGCTGGTAAGATT
>JASEVX010000006.1:56782232-56843212 GCA_031761405.1 Serripes groenlandicus | reverse complement strand
ATATCGTTAGGTATATGTTCAACAGGGGAGATAACCCATATATATTTATAAATGAGATAGCGAAGCAATCCGACTAAATGAATATCTAATTAAATAGGGTCAATTCGAGGCAACTTTTTATATCCAGTGATGTCAGATACAGCGAAGAAATTTGTTCTGACGGTTGTAATATCATTTTCCGTATATCACAGCCGTTATCGCTGAACCAATGAGAGCATTATATATGGAATTATCTAAATATTATATTATGTATTATATGTACTTGATATGGTATATTTTTATGTCGTTTTATTTGAAAATATGGAAGGAAAGAATGGTCAATCTCTCAAATTGGACATACAATTGTCGGTAAAGAATTAAAACTATTGTGAGAAAAACAGAAATTGCTTGTTTAGACAATGTTCTCACAAAGTTTGCATAGACGGTTCAGGTAAATTCTTGATTTGTTTGTTATTCATATATATTAAATCATATATGAATACTGAAAATACTATCGAAAAGTCGAATTAGAACATTCCTTTCAGAATCATATCACTGCTTCGAGAGATGATACAATTTATCAAACACAAACCGATCACACGTTTGCAGACAAGCAAGAGCCCGAGTCCTAACCGAGTTCTGAAGTCATCACGTATTGTGAACTCTTCTAGTCATATAGTAGTAAGGCTCTGATGTATTTGAAGATGGTAAAAGGGACGACAGCAAAGCGACATGCACCTAACCTTGAACCACATGGAGGTAGTATAAGTTTATCAATCCGATACAGAGGATTTTATACGCCTTTTATAACAGTTGAGAAAGTATACATCGAATGGTCTTTGTTTGTGTGTATCGAGGGCTTGGCGTGAAACGGTTTGTAACTAAAACCTATTTTGAAAACCCTGGTATAGGGGCAATTTTGACCCATTTGTAAACAATGCGAATTTAGGTGCCATTGCTCAGAACGAGCAATGGCACCTAAATTTCCATTGTTTACCAAGAAAAATGATTTAACGCTTTTAAACACTTTATGGTGAGTGGATAAACCTTGGTAACAAAAATACCCAATTTTAGTTACAACTATTTCACACCAAGCCCTCGGTATGGTTTCTTACGGCGCTTTCAACATGGTGTCAGTTATATCTCATTGTGACATGCGTCATTCGTCTTCCACAATGGGCTAAGTCTATGTGGAAAAGCAGCCAGTTGCTTGGGAAGATTGTTGTGTCGAGTACTGGTGTGCGAAAACCAGGAAACACATGAGTAGGTGAACTGGCCGCCGTGATATGACTGAGAAATTGTTAAAAAACGGCGTTAAACCCCAATCAAGAAAAACAAGTCAGTTATATCACGGCGTTTCTGAGGAAGTTGACCGCGAGTGTTTCATAACATCTGCCCTTATTCGTCACTGTTGAATATACTTACATCAATATATAAACAATAAAAAAAAAAGGTAGATACAGCATTCATGATGAATTTTCATTTAATTAACCATATGAAATACCTCCGTATTTGGCAAATATGACATCAAATATTGTATCTAATTACTGATTTTCATTAATGCATGTTTCTCTCTGCTCCTTGCGTGGATGTCCCCTCTTGATTGCACGTATCCATTCATCAGTATTTCCAGGAGTACACCCTATCTGTCAAATAACCCCCACACGTAAAACGCGGTTGTGGTAGCTATTCCTGGTCATGAGATGAAATTCCATCCGAATGTTTTTGATAAACTTTTAATCACTGCACCAGGTGTGTGTGGAATCGCCTCATCTTGCTGTAACAACATAGGAGCCGTTCCACGAGGAAACTAACTATATGGACTCTGCGTAATGTATCGACCCAGGTCAGCCTGTGCAGTCCGCACAGACTAATCTGGACCGAGAAATTCCGTCTCAGGGAGATAGAGGTAAAGAGTAATGATTCATGATACAGAAAATCTACAGGAGGCGAAAAGCGTCAGTCCGGCTTATAGCCTGCGCGGCATGATTAGGTTAATCCGGGTCGATGCTTTACGAAGAGATCCACAATGTTTGTGTTTTCGTTGGACGGCTCTTACAATATATCTATAATTCTACCTCTGCTCCTAAATGTTGGAATTTGTCAGAACATTCAGATATCGATCCTTGTGTTATAGTGTCAGCGGATGCCTTCGTAATCTTTAGAGAGGAAATGGCCACAATACCGTCTTTACTTAAAATAAGATATTCTTTATTTGTTTAGATATCTTTTATTAGTTTTTCATTTCTTTCTTTCTATAGAAGTTAATCACCTGGTAAAGCAGCCATCACCGGTAAGTGAAACTCTCTCTGTCTGTCTCTCTCTCTCTCTCTCTCTCTCTCTCTCTCTCGTCTCTCTCTCTCTCTCTCTCTCTTCTCTCTCTCTCTCTCTCTCTCTCTCTCTCCCCCCCCCCCTCTATAACTCCCCCTCTATCTATATCTCACTAAATTACGGTTAACGGGGCGCTTTTTATAAACAGGGGAGATCATTCTCTCTCTATTCTGTCATTCTCTACCTTGCGCGCTTATAATAAATGAAAATGAAAATCTATTATTATATATAAACAAGTGCTAAAACTTCGCGGTCAGCCAGATTTGACTCATTTTGCATTCTGGTCTGATACAAAATAAACGACGATAATAATTATAATAATAACTTTATTTTATGAGGGTAAAAAATAACTCATTTAGTTACAAAACCTAATGAGGCCCTCAATATTTAAGTAAAACAATTTGTATGTACAGTACAGTATCATAAAATGTTACAGTGAATTTTCTATGAAATGTTTAAAGCAATTTAACTTAAATGTGTGTAGAGATTCCGATGTTTTTATATGAAGTGGTAATTTGTTCCATATATTTGTTTTTGGCTTATCCAATTTAATACTGAGATTAGAGCCAGACCTTAAGGAATATTTGGCATTTATGTTATTGGCTTGGTTTAATCTGTTTGCAATGTAAGTTGGAGTTTGATTATTAAGGGCCTTGTACATCATGATACATTTCTGATACTTGACTCTTTTATTAAATGGTAGCCAGTTTTATTCTTTGAACATTTCTGCAGAGGGTGTCATTATATCTTTATTTAATATAATTCATGCAGCTCGTTTTTGAAGTTTAATTAATTTCTCAATGTTAATTTGTGAGGAGGACCCCCAAACTGTACTGCAATAATCCAACAGTGGAAGAATATAAGAAGAAAAGAAAACTTTTCTGGCATGTACAGAGAGATAAATCTTAAGTCTCTGCAAAAGTGCAATGAGAGATGCAATTAATTTACCTTGGGTATCAAAGGTGGCTACCCTAAGTCAATTTATGGTCAACATGAATTCCTAATAATTTATGACAATCAACAGAACTTAAAACTTCATCATTGATAGTAAGATGTAGTGAATTTCTATTTTTAAGTTTCTACGCAGTGCCTAAAAGCATAACTTTAGTTTTCTTTTGGTTGATGTACATTCCATTGTTCTCAACACCAGCGATTAATGTTTCCTATATCTTCTTGAAGTTGCTGCTGTATAACTGTTGGGCCATTACTGACTTATGGAGTGTAGCATCATCAGCATACATATCTGTATTAGAGAGTTTTGTGTAGAGTGGTAAATCGTTAATGTATAAAATAAGCAATATGGACCAAGGCCAGATCCTTGAGGTACTCCATACTTGATTATTCTAAATGAAGATTTAATGTTATTGAATTCAACTTGCTGAATTATTTTGCTTAATTAAAGTGGCATTTCTATCCAGAGGGGATTTTTTTAAAAGTAAGAAGCTGAATGGGTTTGGGATTAACCACAAACATGTTACCCAAGAGCCCACACTCACAAATTATACTTTTCTCCAGATTTCAGGATTTTAAAAACGGAGCCGTTCATGTACATTTTCATTCCGGAATGTATTTAAAGCTTGGATGTCATATACAAACCGTGTTGAGCTAAAATGTACATAACTATTATAAAAAACACACTCAGTTCAATGAGACATATACATTGTATACACAATAAGTATGTGTATCTAGTGCTTTTAAAGTAATATAAATGCTGTTTATGGAAGTCACAGACAACTAACATTTTCTTGTTTCCATAGTTTTTCTGTGACATACCTGAAATTACTTACGCAGTAAATGTTTATTGTTTTGTGTTAAACTCCGCTTTCAACATGTTTTATGTTATATCACGTAGTTTCCTGGGTAAGTTACCAGTGATACGGGTATATTTATCCTGACATCAGCCAGTCAGTCGTAATGCTAACCCTACAACCCTCAGCGCCACGGAAGGCAGCTTTACTATCAATTTTAATGTGGTATGACCCGGCAAGGGATCAAACCTGTGACCGCCCGCATCCGAGGGAGGACGCTCTACCACAACATCATCGAGGCGGTCAAGTAAATGTTTATCTAGTGCTAAACTAATTATTGCTGTTTATTAGATGATTTCCGGTATGTCACAAGAAAATACGATTCTCTTATTTCATAATAGTGAAGATCGGTATGTACTTATGCAGTATGATCAGGGTCTTATTGTGTATCTGTGCTTCAATGAAGTGAGTTATTTTTATAACAGTTGATTTGTCTACACTTTATTCCAACCCCCCCCCCCCCCCCCCCCCCCCCCCCCCCCCCCACACACACACACACACACACACTCACACACAAATAACACACCGCATGTTTGTATTAGACACCAACACCTTTAAAGAGGTATAATTTAGTTCCCGTTATTTCTTGCAATTCCTTAATCGGTACCTACCGAGCAGGGAAAAACAACTTTATTTAAATAATTAAAATATGAAAGCTTTCTCATACTACAGTCTAATTAGAATTAAACATGTCCTCATAAAGGTTTAGAAGCAAAAACAATTGTTATTTTACTTATTTTTTTTATGAATTTCTATAAGAGTGCAACTTTAAATATGATTTAAGCCATTTAATTGAAGCTTCATGGAAGTTGTGTAAATATTCAGTTTGTCAAGTAGAATTTCATGGTCTACCAAATAAAGTACTGTGTGTCAGCATGTAGCTAAATGGTTACCCTGAACACGAGTCACAAGGATTTTATCCGCAAATGACCGGTTAACGAACACCAGTCTTAAAATCACAACTCTAATGGTGACATCTTACAGGTCATGCTTTAAAGTCTGGTGTTCGTAAACCGATAGATTGCGGATAAAATCCTTGTAACCATTTAATATCATTATGTTACACAGTTCTTTTTTATTCGTCGTTTGTTATTGTGTATCGGACCAGAATGCAAAAAGAGTCAAATCTAGCTGACGAGGAAGTTATATCCCTTGTCCATATAACAAAAGGTATTCATTCATATTTTTTAAAAAATAGCGTGCCAGGCCCCTTTGTTTTCAACCCATATTAACTTACCAAAGTTACGTTGATGTTTGGCCCTTTATAAACAGGGGGAATCATTCTACGTCCTCCGCCGGACACGCAATTAAAATAATTATCAATAGTTATCTCCCTTACGCCGTCTAGTTTCAATGTACTAAGAACGTATTCTTATTTGTTAAAACAGTGTACTTGTATATGTTTTTCCTCCTATATAAGCACATTACATGTTTCTTTTTACGATTCAAGTCGGATTCAGGTCATAATCATTGAAAAGAGCTAAACTTAAAAGTCATGAAATAATTACGTTAGAAACTCTTTCTTTACACACCGCGTTGAACTTTTTTTAGGATAATTTCAAAGATATCAGGGAGATTGATTATCGCTAGGTTCCACTAATCATTTACAGGGAAATATCGTCATGTTGAACGGAAGAAATCCTGTAAAACTGTTTTATAAGGTGCCTCTTTTGAAATTCTCGGTTTTGTGCTTCGTGAAGTTTTCGTCTCTTGTATTTCCGTCCACCAAATACGGTGTCGGCTTTGATCTTTGGTTATTTTCACATCCCCCAAGTGGTTCTATTCATGACACCCCATTGTTCCGCTTATTCTAGCTATGTATTAATGTTAATTATGACATGATTGATTTTAATTGCTGACGATCTTTAGTACTAGTAGCTATCGTTTGTTTGTATTTTCGTTTCATCAAACTGTAATTCATAAATGTTGAGCTGGTACATATTTCATAAACAAATAAATAAAAGAATATAGATTTAAACTGTTTTTAATTGATTTGTTTGTTCGTTTTTTCTTTCATTCAAAGTAGCTAAAATATGGAGAAGAATTATCAGCTTATCATAATGATTATAATATTTCTAGTTGTGTTTGTTTTAGAGATGGCAAACTAAGTGGGAAGTAGATATGCGACCGGAACCACAAAAACAGGACAAACAATTTGTAATCTCATCAATACCTATTATGAACAAACCATCTCTACCTGCAGCAAAAATATCTTCAAACCAGAGAAGTAAAGTAAAGGGCAAACGAAAAATACACATCCCTCGTTTCTATAATTGGGCAACGTCACCGGTCAGTGAAAAGGAAAAGGAAAAGGAAAAGTTTGATAGAACAAGTGTGAAATCAACGGAAGTGGATCAATTAAAAATGTTACATAAAACATGTGCTCGATCGGACAATATCTGTACACAGACCCGTCGACTCTGGAATATACAGGACAAAAAGAAGAGCAAGTTTCTAAGTGATGAAGCCTACCTTAAAGACGTAAAGATTAAAGAGACCGTCCCCTCGGATCCCAAGGTCACTGGCAGGCGTAGGGGGTGCACCCGTATAAAGGTTTTGCCCGCGAATAGATGCTTCTAATTGTAATATTTGTATATAATTCACGATTTAGTCTATGTTTCATTTAATTTATACATTACATATCTTGATTTCACCGGTAGAATATTAAACGATTTGCTAAATGTTTGTCTGATATTCATGTCAATACGAGCGTTTCTCATTTATAAAATATATGTGAACTATGTATGACTCTACAGAACCTTCGCAAAAAGATCGCTAGGTTCCACTAATCATTTACAGGGAAATATCGTCATGTTGAACGGAAGAAATCCTGTAAAACTGTTTTATAAGGTGCCTCTTTTGAAATTCTCGGTTTTGTGCTTCGTGAAGTTTTCGTCTCTTGTATTTCCGTCCACCAAATACGGTGTCGGCTTTGATCTTTGGTTATTTTCACATCCCCCAAGTGGTTCTATTCATGACACCCCATTGTTCCGCTTATTCTAGCTATGTATTAATGTTAATTATGACATGATTGATTTTAATTGCTGACGATCTTTAGTACTAGTAGCTATCGTTTGTTTGTATTTTCGTTTCATCAAACTGTAATTCATAAATGTTGAGCTGGTACATATTTCATAAACAAATAAATAAAAGAATATAGATTTAAACTGTTTTTAATTGATTTGTTTGTTCGTTTTTTCTTTCATTCAAAGTAGCTAAAATATGGAGAAGAATTATCAGCTTATCATAATGATTATAATATTTCTAGTTGTGTTTGTTTTAGAGATGGCAAACTAAGTGGGAAGTAGATATGCGACCGGAACCACAAAAACAGGACAAACAATTTGTAATCTCATCAATACCTATTATGAACAAACCATCTCTACCTGCAGCAAAAATATCTTCAAACCAGAGAAGTAAAGTAAAGGGCAAACGAAAAATACACATCCCTCGTTTCTATAATTGGGCAACGTCACCGGTCAGTGAAAAGGAAAAGGAAAAGGAAAAGTTTGATAGAACAAGTGTGAAATCAACGGAAGTGGATCAATTAAAAATGTTACATAAAACATGTGCTCGATCGGACAATATCTGTACACAGACCCGTCGACTCTGGAATATACAGGACAAAAAGAAGAGCAAGTTTCTAAGTGATGAAGCCTACCTTAAAGACGTAAAGATTAAAGAGACCGTCCCCTCGGATCCCAAGGTCACTGGCAGGCGTAGGGGGTGCACCCGTATAAAGGTTTTGCCCGCGAATAGATGCTTCTAATTGTAATATTTGTATATAATTCACGATTTAGTCTATGTTTCATTTAATTTATACATTACATATCTTGATTTCACCGGTAGAATATTAAACGATTTGCTAAATGTTTGTCTGATATTCATGTCAATACGAGCGTTTCTCATTTATAAAATATATGTGAACTATGTATGACTCTACAGAACCTTCGCAAAAAGATCCGTCGAAACCGGTTTTGTCTGCGAATAGATGCTTCCACCCTCCCCTTTCCTACATGTACATAGAACACATCTGCAGCAGACGACTTCGAAAATACAAAGACAAAATATGGAACATATCTATAAATGAAAGTACACTCATTTGATAGACTAGAAAACATTGTGGCAAAAGGAGATATTTCGACAACGTCATACGAAAACTAACCGTTTGAGGTTTTGAATATCACAAATTACATACTTAATTAATCCGTTATTGCTCATATATGTTCATATATTAAACATTACAACAGAAAACAATACGAGTGTACTTTGATTTTCTCAATATGGTCGGATTACTCCCCTTTATCCATAGGTAGTGGGTTAGCCTTTCCGAAATATCGTTTTATTTCCTGCATGTATTGTGTTTGTTTGTACGGATGTTTAACGCCGAATTCAAACCGAGTAATACATAGAAATGCGCAAAATATGTATGCATATGTGAAATGTCTTAACATAAGTGCCAACGTAGTTGTCCGGGACCTTCGTATGAAAGTGTCATAATACGGTAAACTAAAAGTAGAGCAATATAATTCATTGATTGGGGTTTAACGCTGTTTTCAACAATGTTTTAGTCATATCACGGCGACCAGTTTACCTGCTCATATGTTTCCTGGTTTTCTTACACCAGTACTCCACACAACATGCTTTCCAAGCAACTTGCTGCTTTTCAACATAGACTGTTAGCCCATTGGTGAAAGACGAATGACGCTTGTCATACTGACTTTTGTCAAACGTCGGAAAGAATGTTGACCGAGCTGGGATTCGTACTTAAAACCCTTGGATTGACAGCCCGTGTCTCTACCGACTGAGCTACCGGGGCTCGGCCCAGGTGAATATAAAGACCTGCAGCTGCGAGTTGGAGCTGAGGTAGAAACTTTTCAATCCGAAAACGTTATCCGAAGTCAGAATGAACTTTATGCTGAAAATATAATCTTTGATTGGTCAATGTCGAGAATGAAATAGTCTGAGAACAGAGTATAGATTTATAGTTTTCGGAGCCTGAGTAAGTGCCCACTATATGAGCATCAAACTTAATTGTATTTCTAAACCAATATGCAAGCTTCCATGCCCAAATGGTGTACATTTTAAGACTGCACAAATCAATAGTATGATCTGGAATAAACTGTTCAATGTTCAAGTGATTTAAGGCAATTTTATTCTTGGAGCAACGCTCAATTAGAAACGCATTTAAGTTTCAATTCCTAGTTATTAGAAAACGTTGACTCAGAGCTGGAGCTCCGGCCACGTGATCCAAATGTTCCGGGTTCGATTCCCCTGAAAGCCTTGTCAAACTACGAAACACGCCAATTTACTCAGCGCGAACGCCGTGATATAACCGAAGTACTGTTGACGGTGGCGCTCTAACAAACAAATGCTCCGCGTGAGTACTGGTTCCAATACTATAAACCTATACCGTGTTCTCAGACATTGTGCTCAAGAGTCTGATTAATCAGTAGCGAACTCATTCTCAAAATGTTTTGAACATGAAGTTCATGTCTGAGAGGTTTTCAGTTTCGGACACAGGCAGGTAAAAGTTCCAATGAAGCAGCCACCGATAGTGATCCATGTATTACTTTGATTGGGATTTAACGCCATTTTCAACTAAGTTCAGTCAATTGGCGACGGCCATTGCACATACCCACGTTTCCTAGCTTTCTCATATACGTGCTCAAAACAACAGTCTTTTCAAGCTGCTAGCTTCTTTTCATGATAAACTTTTAGCCCATTGGTGGAAGACGAACGACGTTTGACGCATGTTGGCCGCTCTTGGGGTTCGAACTCACAACCCTGGATTAAAAGCCCGTGTAGCTTCCTTAACACTTATTACACAATTGGTGTAAAATAAATACGTTTAACCCCTATACATATACAGCAAGTAAGCAGAAGACGCCTTGGAAAACATCTTGTCCATAGATCGAAACTATCTATTATTGAAAATATAATTATTGTATAGAGTTGAAAACAGTGTTGAATCTCCGACGCTAACCACACGGCCACGGCGGGGTCCTGAAAGATCATACACAATACTTTAATATGGTAGTACATGTAAATGCTTTCACACGGCCACGGCGGGGTCCTGAAAGATCATACACAATACTTTAATATGGTAGTACATGTAAATGCTTTCACACGGCCACGGCGGAGTCCTGAAAGATCATACACAATACTTTAATATGGTAGTACATGTAAATGCTTTCACACGGCCACGGCGGGGTCCTGAAAGATCATACACAATACTTTAATATGGTAGTACATGTAAATGCTTTCACACGGCCACGGCGGGGTCCTGAAAGATCATACACAATACTTTAATATGGTAGTACATGTAAATGCTTTCACACGGCCACGGCGGGGTCCTGAAAGATCATACACAATACTTTAATATGGTAGTACATGTAAATGCTTTCACACGGCCACGGCGGAGTCCTGAAAGATCATACACAATACTTTAATATGGTAGTACATGTAAATGCTTTCACACGGCCACGGCGGGGTCCTGAAAGATCATACACAATACTTTAATATGGTAGTACATGTAAATGCTTTCACACGGCCACGGCGGGGTCCTGAAAGATCATACACAATACTTTAATATGGTAGTACATGTAAATGCTTTCACACGGCCACGGCGGGGTCCTGAAAGATCATACACAATACTTTAATATAGTAGTACATGTAAATGCTTTCACACGGCCACGGCGGGGTCCTGAAAGATCATACACAATACTTTAATATAGTAGTACATGTAAATGCTTTCACACGGCCACGGCGGGGTCCTGAAAGATCATACACAATACTTTAATATGGTAGTACATGTAAATGCTTTCACACGGCCACGGCGGAGTCCTGAAAGATCATACACAATACTTTAATATGGTAGTACATGTAAATGCTTTCACACGGCCACGGCGGGGTCCTGAAAGATCATACACAATACTTTAATATGGTAGTACATGTAAATGCTTTCACACGGCCACGGCGGGGTCCTGAAAGATCATACACAATACTTTAATATGGTAGTACATGTACATGCTTTCACACGGCCACGGCGGAGTCCTGAAAGATCATACACAATACTTTAATATAGTAGTACATGTAAATGCTTTCACACGGCCACGGCGGGGTCCTGAAAGATCATACACAATACTTTAATATGGTAGTACATGTAAATGCTTTCACACGGCCACGGCGGAGTCCTGAAAGATCATACACAATACTTTAATATAGTAGTACATGTAAATGCTTTCACACGGCCACGGCGGAGTCCTGAAAGATCATACACAATACTTTAATATGGTAGTACATGTAAATGCTTTCACACGGCCACGGCGGAGTCCTGAAAGATCATACACAATACTTTAATATAGTAGTACATGTAAATGCTTTCACACGGCCACGGCGGAGTCCTGAAAGATCATACACAATACTTTAATATGGTAGTACATGTAAATGCTTTCCTTCCTTGGTACTCAGGATTGTGAGGTTAGCATTAATACTGACTATCTGGTGTCAGGAGATATGCTATGAGCATTCCCGCGAAAAAACCAACAGTATGGACTCTGCGTAATGTATCGACCTATATCAGCCTGCGCAGTCCGCGCAGACTGATCCGGGCTGACTTATTCCGTATCAGGGGGATAGAGGTATAGAGTAATAATTCCTGAAACAGAAAATCCACAGGAGGCGAAAAGTGTATATTCCGGTAAGCCTGCGCGGCTAGCTTAGGCTGATCTAGGTCGATACATTACGCAGATACCATACTGTTGGTTTTCTCGCGGGACTGCTCATTTGTGATTAATGCCATTTTCAATAAGTTTTTAGTCATATCGCTTCGGCCAATTAACTTAATCATGTGTTTCTTGGCTTCCCCACACTAGAACTCCACACAACAGTATTTCCAATCCTCTGGCTGCTTTCCCACATATACTATTGGCCCATCGTTGGAAGACGAATATTGTTTGTCTGATTAACTTTCGCTAAACGTAAAAAGAAATGACGGCCGAACTGGGATTCGAACTCAAGATCCTTGGAGTGACAACCTTAGCCGATAAAGACTTAGCTACCGTTGTCAGGAAAAATGGAGAAATAGAACCGGTAAATTAGCCAGAAAACGCCGTGATATAACAGAAAAATGGCATAAAACGACAAACAACATTACAAACAAACTTACCATTGGTGGAAGACGAACGATGCTACATGTAGTTACAAAGACTCTGATAGAATAAATGGACGAATCGGAGTTCGTTACAGACAGCGTTTACGCAGCTCGAAATTGAGAACAAGATAGTGTACTCTTTACCTTTTCCCAGATACAACAACATTGCAATAGACGACGTGGAAACCATTTAGTCTAAATATTCAACATTTTATATGAAAGAACAATTATTAAAGTTAAAAATGTAGTGACAAAAAAAAAGTTTACTCATTATAAGCTATTTGTCCCTGCACATCTAATATGTAGTAAATCTGCAACAGACGATTTAGGCAACCACTTCTGCTTATGCCACATTGCCTCCGAAAGTCGTCTGCAAATGATAAAGGGTTGAAATCGTCTGCTGCCGATGCGTATCTTCAGTATCAGAGAAATAGAATATGTCTTTTTTGTCAAGTTCTCTAACCTATTAAGTTTAATTGAAACGTCTGAGATCAAGATATATACGCAGTGTTATAAGTTTCTTTACCGATTCGGTGGTGTAGTAGTAGAGCGTCCGCCTCTGGTGAGAGAGGTCGCTGGTTCGAACCCCGGCCGAGTCGTACCAAAGACTTTAAAAATGGTAGTAATTACTGCCCTCCTTGGCGCTAAGGGTTGCGGGGTTAGCATTACGACGGTCTGACTGGTGTTAGGATAAATGGACAAGTAGTACTGGTAACTTACCCAGGAAACTCCGTGATATAATTGAAAAATGCTGAAAGCTGCGTAAAACACCAGACACTCAATCAATCAATCATACTTGTCTTTAACTTGGCGAACGATGTACATGTAGATTCATGTCGTAGGGCTTGGTGTGAAACGGTTGTAACTATAATCCTTATTTTGTTACCAAGGTTAATCACCTCGCCACAAAGTCTTTATAAGCGTTAACTCATTTTTCTTGGTAAACAATGGAAATTTAGGTGCCATTGCTCGTTCTGAGCAATGACACCTAAATTTGCATTGTTTACAAAGGGGTCAAATTCGCCCCTAAACCAGGATTTTCAAAATAGGTTTTTAGTTACAACCGTTTCACGCCAAGCCCTCGATGTCAGCCTTCGTACAATGAAACTAAAATAATAGGAAATATTACCTCAATAATGGATAGTATTATATATGTATATCTGACGTATTAAGCCTTTACCAGATATAGACGCGTTTTGATGCATCTGCAGCAGATAACCTTTGAAAACATAATGAGCAATTCTGTTCTTGCAACAATGTTGTCGACACATTTCTTTGAGTATGCACTAATGTATAAAATCTTCCCATAGTTTGTCTAAGATGTTTCCAAGATCGTCTGCTGTCGATTTGTTGTATTTTGGAAAGCGGTAAACTCTAACTTACCATTACATTCTTAATTAAAATGATTAGATACTAACCATTTAAACATCTTTAGAATATAAGTTCAGATCGGATTATTGGTATGGGGGATTATAAGATTAAGAAACTCGTAGACACGTTTGTAAGTATGCAGAGATTAACGTTGGATAAACTTTATATTGATTTATTCTCCAATGATTACATGTATATGTTTCCTTTTTGCTGAAGACAAGTCCTTCGGTGTGTTTTGTTAAAAACCAAACTATGAATATGCTTCAACAAAAGCATCCCTTTAATGGATTTGCTTTATTTTCCATGATTTGTTTACTGTTGTTCTTCAATAATTCTTGATACAAACCTCTGAATTAGGCAAACATTAAAAATGATCAGTTAATCTGTGAAGTTTTTGAGGGTCTACGTATTTTGACGCGTATGCAGCAGACGACGTTTGAAAACATTCGGCAAAAGCAGAAATATCTCATGATGAATAACTTCTCCTTTTGTCACAATGTTTTCAACTCTTTTCAATTAAAACAGTTTCATAAATGATTTTTCATGTTTTTGGCAAAAGCTGTCTGCTTCATTTTGTCTTATGGCGGAAAGGATTAAAAAGTAATCATTGTGTTAAGAGTAAAAGCCATACATGTACCCAGCTTTGCCTTACTGGTATATATGAATATGTGAAACGACTCGGTGCGCATGCGTCAACTCCGTAGAAACACAAATTCAAAACCTTGTTTAATGGCGGACTAGGTTTTTATATCTACAATGGATGTGTTTGCAAAGAAGTGATTTCAACATGAAGGAGCGATAGACCGTTGTTAAATCGTATCTTAACATGGGATATATTGTAGTTAGCCATTGTTTGATATTTCTTCTATTCTTAAACTATGCAGGTATGTTTCCTTTTTTATTGTTTTGCTAAGAAGTAACGCTCAATTTTGTTAAGAAATATTTGAGATATTTAGGAATCGTGAAAAAGGGATGTGGTAGAACACACCATTTGGAGTACACTGCTTCTTTTTTTAATATGTTCATAACACAAACAAGCGGACGGTTTAGGTGTATTGTACAAACTCACCTGTGTCTACGATGTGCGCAATTAAGTGACACACGACTTCAAATCACACGAGACGGAGTATTAACCTTAATTGCATGATTCCATGTTTTGGATTTGGTTTTTACAAAAACAAAATAACATTGTTTGATAGCGGAGAGATTTAGAAGTGTACAAATTATAACCCTTCTATCACAAGGACTTTCTTTGATTTAAAAACATTAATTCTCTCACAATCCAAGCAATTACCTTCTGTCAAATTCATTAACTTATTATACTTTCCTTGTTTGAGTATTCAAAGAGGTCTGCTGCAGATGTGTTTTATAATGGGAAAGTATAGAACAACGACAGTGTTATAGAACGTGTCGACGTTATTGTATTCGTCAAATGTATAATCTCTTTAATTATATAATAAACATAGACTCGTAATTCTCAAATGTATTACTTCGTGTCCTTCAGTTTTGTAGGAACGAGCTATGTTATTTTCTGTTATGAACGTAACTGCACATATGCATTGAATCATTTCCCTCGTGCAACACATCTGCAGCTGACGACTTTGAACACAACAATTCAATAGTATGGATATCTATAAATGAACGTATAATACATGTAATTGAACAGAGAAGAAAACAGTGGGGCAAAAACAGAAATTACTCATTTATTATGAAAGCGTATACATGTGGGAAAGGATTAAGTGGTATTGTTAAATACATTTTGATAAAAGTTAAGCTGTACGATGCGAACTACTTTGAAGCATAAGTCAATTTATAAAAACCTTGGCGTATTGGTCAGAACAGAATAGACCAACAGCAGTTCTCGCAGGGCATCTGTATTTTGTTACCGCCTCGGTGGCTAGTGGTAAAACACCCACCTTCAAGGTGGGAGCTCGCAGATTCGATACAAACAAACAGACACAA
Source organism: Serripes groenlandicus (assembly GCA_031761405.1). Classification (NCBI taxonomy): domain Eukaryota; kingdom Metazoa; phylum Mollusca; class Bivalvia; order Cardiida; family Cardiidae; genus Serripes; species Serripes groenlandicus. The sequence goes on along the minus strand of JASEVX010000006.1, from coordinate 56,827,606 downwards.
GATATCTTGTAATACTGTTAAACCCGCAAGATTCGAACGTAAGTTTTTATAACAAATCTTAATTAAAACAACTTTAAAATCCTGGTTCCGCCGTCGACAATGCAAACGACGGTACTGCCGCATACGACAGAATAACAACAAAGGGTTATCTTATCCTGATCTCTGTGCACAATTCTATAATTTCATGACATACGTGTTTTTCCATCACAATTAAAATGTGTGTAATTTGTCACTCTGATTTGCATTTTCCATAAACACTGCACACTATATGTCTATATAAAGAGAGGCGTTGGGGATTTGGAGCCGGGCGTCCCGGGTTCGATCCCCAGTCACGATGGAGTGCTCTTCGGCAAGGCACATTTCCTAGCCTAGTACTGGTTTGTTTTTCCATGGATCATGCTTAAATGAACTGTCACCGTGATATAACTGAAATAATGTTGAAAACGGCGTAACAACTCCAATAAAAACAAAATCTATATAAAGCTTTGTAAGAAAATCAGCATCAGGTTAACCCTTTCCCACAAACATCTCTGCAGTAGACAACTATTGAAAACATTTTGACAAATGAAGAAATTGCTCCAAATTATCATTTTTTCCTTTTTCCACAATGTTTTAAACTCTGTTTAATAACTATACTTTCATTTATAACAAACTTTTGTATAGCTTTATTACTTTTGTATGTCAAAAAATAGTATCTAATAACACAGAACTGGAACATGGATCATATATAGACAATATAATAAGAGATTGAATCGGTGCATGAGAAATGGTACACGTTTGCATTTCTGTAAAGTGTATGTTTAGATCATAGTGTTCAGAATCTTCACAAGCTGGCAGAATCTTCTAACATGCGAGTATAAGTAATATTTGAACCGTCCCGCGAGAAAACCAACATTATGGCCTCTGCGTAATGTATCGACCCAGATCAGCCTGCGCTGTCCGCGCAGACTGATCCGGGCCGACACATTCCGTCTCAGGGGGATATAAGTATCGAGTAATGATTTTTGAAACAGAAAATCCACAGGAGGCGAAAAGTGTATATCCGGGTAAGCCTGGGCGGCATGCTTAGGCTGTTTCCGATCGATACTTTACGCAGAGTCCACATTGTTGGTTTTCTCGCGAGACGACTCAATTATGTGAACAGTTGATCAGACTGTGCAGATGCAGGGGGCTTATCTGGACAATTACTGTTCACAGCAGCCAACCAGTACATGTGTTTTCGTCTGGCGAGGTTGAGAAAGTACGGCACTCTATTATTTCAGACAGTGACTGTATATTTCCCAGTGACCTGACGGGTCAATGGCACAGCAGTTCCAAAGGGGTGTTAACTCTAGCGTCCAACTCAACATCAACGTATATAGATGCCTTCCCTACCAGTAAATTTGGAACTGTTAAACTAACGTGTGATGTTTCGTCTGGAAGTAAATACGTTTTCAAGTATGTATTTAATCACGTTATTACCATTTTCATTTCCTTTGTCGATGGAATCCGCCATGATCGAGTGGTAAGCCTCGGAGATTTGAAACCGGGCGTCCCGGGTTCGATTCCCATTCGTTCGACGGTGGAGTGCCTTCGGGCAATGCATATTTCCTAGCCTAGTACTGGTTTGTTCACCCAGGGATCATGAATAAGTGAACTGTCGCCGTGATATCTGTGAAATAACTGTAATAATGTTGACAACGGCGTAAAACCCTAATAAAACATTCTTTATCGATACTACTTGACAAAATCAACATTCTTCTGACCCTTTCAACCAGGTAACTCGATAGCAACTCCGGCTGTCAATCCTGGGGTTGTGAGTTCGAACCCCAGCTCGGCCAACAATTTATCCGACGTTTGAAAAATGTCAATGCGTGGAGCATTATTTGTCGTCCACAAATTGGCTAACCGTCTATTGTCAGTTGCTTGGAAAGTCGGTTGTGTGGAATACTGGTGTTAGAAAGCCAAGCAACACTAGGAGAGGTGAAATGATCGTCGTGATAATAAAAGCCGTCCCGCGAGAAAACCAACATTGTGGCCATTGCTTAAGCATGTCGCGCAGGCTTACCCGGATAGACACTTTTCGCGTCCTGTAGATTTTTTGTTTCAGGAATCATTACACTTTATACTCTATCTTACTGAGACGGAATGTGTCGACACGGATCAGTCTGCGCGGACTGCGCGGGCTGATCTGGGTCGATACATTACGCAGATGCCATAATAGACGACTCAATCATTCCCTATAATCATCGATGTAAATGTTACATTATCTATTTATTTTTGCAGATCCGATGCCTTTACCTACTTTGGCCTTGTGTTCGAGGCATACGTCTGCTTTCATCTATCTTCCCAGATATCCAGTGCGAAATATATCTACTACTTCGGGTCAAGTATGTATACGCTGCTATTTATGATTTGTTTGCAGTCGCTTTCTGGATAGTCAAATACAGGACCGAGTTGAACTTGTATGCCATGTTCGAGTTATCACGACTCCATTGTATATATTAACATTTTCCCCCACAATATATATCTGGAGCAGACGACTTAAAAAACATAGTGCCAAAAACATGAAAAATCTCCATAAGAGATAGCTTAATTGTTAAATAAAGTTGAAAACATTGTGGCCAAAGGAGAAATTGCTCATCATGAGCCATTTCACCTTTGGCCATAATGTTTTCAAAAGTCTTCTGCTGCTATTGCGTCAAAACACGTCTGCAGGTGGGAAAGGGTTTAGAGTTCACTCCCCCAACCCCTGTATAAGTAAGTAAGTAAGTAAGTAAGTAAACATGTATATGTTATCATTGATAGCCGTCAACTCAGATGCCAGCGATGAGCGCATTAAAGCTTACATACAATACTCTACCAATGCCACTACGAGTGCAGTGTGTGATCGTACTACCTACGCTACTGGATCAGAAAATATATTCTTGAAAAATGACGGTAAGTCGAAATGCTAGATTGACTGATTGTTTATTGTTACACTTTCAACAGTTGTTCTGTTATATCACGACGTTTCCTGGGTAAGTTAGGTTAGTAATGCTGGTTAATTTATCCTGACATCAATCAGTCAGTCGTAATGCTAGCCTGCAACCTTTAATACCAAGGAGGGCAGCCATTACTACCATTATTTTTTTTAATGAACAGGCCAGGGATCGAACCCACAACATCCTGCAGCCGAGACGGACGCTACACCACCGATGCGATTGACAATGCTAGAACACTCGAACCTGTTTTAAGAAACCACCCAATTGAAATGTTGTAAGGGGTCTTTTAAGAAAGGTGGTCTCTTATTTTGTGATTCGAGTCGCTAGTGTTTCTTGTATACTATAATATACATGTATTGGTTTCGAACACTAACAAACAAAACAAATTGTAACAATATTTGCAAAGGTATACGTAGATAAATTATGTAATACATTTTTTTTTTTTGGCTCTTTTTCAAAGCAATGTTATAAACCACCGCGAGTGTGTGTGTAGTGGTTAAGCGACTGCATCGAGGGCCGGCGACCTGTGTTCGGTCCCTGTCGGGGGCCGGCGACATGAGTTCGGTCCCTGTCGAGGGCCGGCGACATGTGTTCGGTCCCTGTCGAGGGCCGGCGACATGTGTTCGGTCCCTGTCGAGGGCCGGCGACATGTGTTCGGTCCCTGTCGAGGGCCGGCGACATGAGTTCGGTCCCTGTCGAGGGCCGGCGACATGTGTTCGGTCCCTGTCGAGGGCCGGTGACATGTGTTCGGTCCCTGCCGAGTCATTTTACACTTTTTAACAAGAGCGCCGCGGTGCAAACGCTCGTCTGTTTATTTGTCCATGAATGTTTAAGTCCAGAAAAGGCAGAACTTAATAATTATTAAAATCACAGACTTATGTGACTTGGTATAGACATGCGTATAGATTCTAGGAACATGCGTACCAAGTTTCATGTGTAACTGTTTTTGAGTTATGAGGTAAGGTTAACGTTTTGCGACAACGAACTGGACGACGACGAAGCAGACGACGAAGATGACGACGACGACGACGAAGCAGACGACGAAGCAGACGACGAAGACGACGACGACGACGACGACGACGACGACGAAGCAGACGACGAAGCAGACGACGAAGACGACGAGGCCAACAACGGTGTCACATTAGCCCGACTTTTTTCTTCGAATTACTGACGAGCTAAAAATGGTAGAAGCTTTTGAAGGTTCCGTCCTTGGTGTTATGTGTGTAATTTTTGGTCATATTTCGGAAATTGTATTTGATTGTTTTTATTGTCATTTTGATTCCAGGTAACGAAGCCAATTCTAAGATTACCTGTCCTTACATGTGGAGGGGGACATGGCGTTACGTATTCACCAGTGGCAGCACAAGCTACTGTTCGTCCGGGAGTAGTGTGGACATATGTTCGACTCCCGACACCACCACCGTCGTGAATAATTACACAGCTTGCGCTACCGTGCAGGCATATTCTGGTAACTTTCTGTTTTGTTATCAAAAGTTTGCTAGCTAGGGTTATATGCCTTGTCTGTCTAACTGGACATTTTCTAGAATCGTCGGACTTTCACTAAAAAACGAGAGAACAAAAACAGTGTAATATCTGAACAATTGAAAGTATAATTAACATAAACAGTTGAATAAGGTATGGAAAAGGAGGAATACTCTCTCTGATTTTAAAAGCCGTAAATTGTAGAGGCACAAAGTATCGTTAGTATCAAGAAAAGGAGTATATTACCAAGTTAGTAAATATACACATATATGAGTATTTACAATTACGTAACACTAAATATATCAAGTAAGTGTCCGCCCTGTAACCTTTTATCATAATTCCCCAAGCTTATACAACTATATTCGTTTAAATTGTATTTCTGTTCCTCGATAACACGTCATTATTGTCTGTGAGATTCTAAGGTATTTCAATTCCATATTTGTGTGTGCATTATTTTCCGGATTTTAACTAACATCCGTGATATTAAGTATTCAAGAAAATGTGCAAATCCTTCGAATATCAATACATGGGCCACGTCTAGAGCTTTTGCATGGATCTTAATGAAATTCCGCCCTTAAATCCTTTAAAATAAAATAGGCAAATATACTTATTTGGCTACACTTCAATTATCAGATGATGCATTCATGTAATTAAAACTTATATGCAGACAGTGAAGTCCCTGATGGAAAAGCAAATTGATTTACTTTTTTCAGCCACTGGTACCCTGTACTGCATGTACTCCACAAGTGATAGTAGTTACACCTACCTATATACGTACAGCACGGATACCAGCACGGACGAGAGCACCACCTTCAGATTTACATGTTATGTAAGTCAATTGTTTATTATCTGGCATGAATATTACATCAGACAATTTATAAAATACATTCGTATTTTTTCAAACATTTATTAATTGATAATTTGCACTGGGCCCATGGGACTATAGGTCAAATTACTCCAAATACATCCCCGGTCATGCTGATCTACATCCAAATAGTCCCTAAAAACTCTGTGTTTGCGTTGAAATGAGTATACTATCACCAGAATGCATGCACTAGAAATGATTGATTTGATCACTTCACGTGTTTTGACCTTGTTTGAAAGTGAACGTAGGGAATGCTAAACACCGGTGTTGTCCGGGTCCGATTTGGTCAAAATGACGGTAACCATGTCTTTCTTGCATAATGCATGCCGCACTCCCCCCCCCCCCCCCCCCCCCCTTTTTGTTTTGTTTGGATTGTTTTAAAGCTGAGAGGTAACTCTTTTCAATGATATACGGTGTTTTACATAAAAAAGTAAGAAAGTGTGACAATTGAGGACTGAAACTGGTCGATTTACATGGATGGATACAAAGAAGGAATTTATTTGGTGTATTGTAACGTATAAGTCACCAAAATATATTATAGCACTGTATAATACAGATGAACATGTACGTGATCTATTTACAAAGACGTGCAATCAGTCGTATCATTCAATCTGAAAAGTGGTTTTGAAGATATTGAACTCCGGCATTATTAACCATTCACTCGTCAAACAATTCTGAAAACATTATATAGACAATTATGGAAATATCTAAAATAAAAGAAGATCTGATCTAAGATGTAACAAGCAATATCGAAGTCCCTCAAACTTCTTTTAAAAGTATGTGTAGCATCGAAAGGTTGCTATGTGTAGTAAAATGATCCTTTAGTAAATGCTACGTAGGATACGTTTATCGTTAATTAACCCTTTCCCGCATACAACAAACTTGCAGCAGACAACTTTTGAAAACATATTTCCCAAAACAAGGAAGTTCTTTATAAATTAAGAAATAGTAGATTCATAAATAAATAAATAATTATTTTCATCAAAACTCTTAAAAGTCAGACGATGACGCGTTTCAAGAGTATAATTAACATACCAATAATTAGTCTTCAAGGAGAACAAGGAGGCAGTCAAACTATCACAGACTCCAAAATGTCAAACTATCACAGACTCCAACATGTCAAACTATCACATACTCCAACATGTCAAAATTTCACAGACTCCAACATGTCAAACTATCACAGACTCCAACATGTCAAACTATCACAGACTCCAACATGTCAAACTATCACAGACTCCAACATGTCAAACTATCACAGACTCCAACATGTCAAACTATCACAGACTCCAACATGTCAAACTATCACAGACTCCAACATGTCAAACTATCACAGACTCCAACATGTCAAACTATCACAGACTCCAACATGTCAAACTATCACAGACTCCAACATGTCAAACTATCACAGACTCCAACATGTCAAACTATCACAGACTCCAACATGTCAAACTATCACAGACTCCAACATGTCAAACTATCACAGACTCCAACATGTCAAACTATCACAGACTCCAACATGTCAAACTATCACAGACTCCAACATGTCAAACTATCACAGACTCCAACATGTCAAACTATCACAGACTCCAACATGTCAAACCATCACAGACTCCAACATGTCAAACTATCACAGACTCCAACATGTCAAACTATCACAGACTCCAACATGTCAAACTATCACAGACTCCAACATGTCAAACTATCACAGACTCCAACATGTCAAACTATCACAGACTCCAACATGTCAAACTATCACAGACTCCAACATGTCAAACTATCACAGACTCCAACATGTCAAACTATCACAGACTCCAACATGTCAAACTATCACAGACTCCAACATGTCAAACTATCACAGACTCCAACATGTCAAACTATCACAGACTCCAACATGTCAAACTATCACAGACTCCAACATGTCAAACTATCACAGACTCCAACATGTCAAACTATCACAGACTCCAACATGTCAAACTATCACAGACTCCAACATGTCAAACTATCACAGACTCCAACATGTCAAACTATCACAGACTCCAACATGTCAAACTATCACAGACTCCAACATGTCAAACTATCACAGACTCCAACATGTCAAACTATCACAGACTCCAACATGTCAAACTATCACAGACTCCAACATGTCAAACTATCACAGACTCCAACATGTCAAACTATCACAGACTCCAACATGTCAAACTATCACAGACTCCAACATGTCAAACTATCACAGACTCCAACAAGTCAAACTATCACAGACTCCAACATGTCAAACTATCACAGACTCCAACATGTCAAACTATCACAGACTCCAACATGTCAAACTATCACAGACTCCAACATGTCAAACTCTCACAGACTCCAACATGTCAAACTATCACAGACTCCAACAAGTCAAACTATCACAGACTCCAACATGTCAAACTATCACAGACTCCAACATGTCAAACTATCACAGACTCCAACATGTCAAACTATCACAGACTCCAACATGTCAAACTATCACAGACTCCAACATGTCAAACTATCACAGACTCCAACATGTCAAACTATCACAGACTCCAACATGTCAAACTATCACAGACTCCAACATGAAGGAGAAAAAGAACTAAACTTAATATATGAGCCGTTCCACGAGAAAATCAACATTGTGGACTCTGCGTAAAGTATCGACCCGGATCAGCCTAAACATGCCACACAGGCCTACCCGGATAGACACTTTTCGCCTCCTGTGGATTTTTTGTTTCAGGAATAACTACTCTATACATCTATCCCCCTAAGACGGAATGTATCGGCCGGATCAGTCTGCGCGGACAGCGCAGGCTGATCTGGTCGATACATTACGCAAAAACCGAAGGGTAATCCGGGCAGAAGCTGTTCGACTTCCGTTGATTTCTGTTTCAGGAATCATTGCTCTATACCTCTATCTCACTGAGACGGAATGTGTCTATCCGGATTAGCCTGCACGGACGGCGCAGGTTGATCTGGATTGATACATTACGCAGATTCCATAATGTTATTTTTTTCGTAGAACGGCTCAATTATTTGAACAAATCATTAACATACGAAATTTAATAGCCAAGACAGTCATTTATTACAGAAAAACTATTGACTAAATCAGAATATTTCATCAGATTATGATTTTAAGGAATCCAGCAATTTCTAGTATATATACATGTCCAACCTATTCGATACATTTTCTGTTAGAGAACTTTAACAATGTATGTCAAATGGGAAAATTAACCTGATACCTACCGTCAAACGGGCTGGTAACACTTGACACTAACATGCAACTCACTTGGTTTTGTTAAAAGGCGCGCATCCATATATTCAAGTATCTATTCGAAATACAGTTTAAAACGTAAAGTGAACTTTGTGAATATATATATCATATATCACTGTTTTGGATAGCGATACACTTTTATGAGCCCATTCATGAGAAAAAGGCACAGTTGTGAGTTGATAAGGGATTGACGCCGTTTTTAACACGTGTTCATTCATATCATGGCTGCCAGTTAATAATCATGTGATGACTGACTTTATTAAACAAGCACTCCCACGCAGCTATCTCTCCAAGTAACTGGCTGCTTTTCCACATACACTGTAAGCCCATTGGTGGAAGACGAACGACGTTTGTCACAGTGACTTTTGTCAAACGTCGGAAAGAATGTAGGCCGAGTTGGGGTTCGAACTCACAAGCTATGGATTGATAGCTCGCGTCGCTACACACTGAGCTAGCTACCGGGGCTCGGCGGAAAATGGTATAAGTTGGCTTCTGTGCCCAGTGTTGATCCAGATCAGTATGTGAATCCGCGCAGTCTGATCAATATCATCAAAGTTCACATGTTACTTATATAATCTTGGTATAAGCTTCTGTCAACTTGTATAGACTGTTAAAAAGTGCATGCCGAACTTAACCTACACTATTTGCAAATGAGCCGTCCCACGAGAAAACCAACATTATGGACTCTGCGTAATGTATCGACACAGATCGCAGTCCGCAAAGGCTAATCCGGACCGACACATTCAGTCTCAGGGGCATAGAGTAACGATTCCTGAAACAGAAAATCCACAGGATACGAAAAGTGTCCGTCCGGGTTAGACTGCGCGGAATGCTTAGGCTCATCCGGGTCGATATTTTCCGCAGAGTCCACAATGTTGGTTTTCTCGGGGAACAGATCAAACGTCAACTTGTATACGCACGGACGGTCACAAAAACGTGCAAACATCACAAGATTAATGTAAATCCGAAGATGTGAACCCAAAAGTCGTTATTAAACACGCAACGTAATCGTAATACATGCATGTCATATTACACCTGTAGATCTACTAATCCTTTACCAAATGTAAACACTCTGTAACGCCTCTGTAACAGATGACGTTCTAAAACATTGTGACAAGAGGAGAAACTCTCCATAATGGGCAAATTATCCTTTTGGTACTATGTTCTCAACTCTTCTCAATAATTATACTTTCCCGTACAGATAGTTTCCATTATGTTGTCTAGATGTTCTTCTAAGTCTTTTGCTATTTTTTTTTTTTTTTTCGGATTTCGGAAATGATTAATCAAATAAAGATCGATATACTGTTTTGGATGTAACTGTGGGGTTCTTTAAACAAGTCAATAGTGAAGAAAAATAGACGATAAACGTGGAAATTATATCCCTGATTCCTCTAAAAACTTATCAGTATCATCTTCTCTGATGTTTAATAAATGTACGTTGTATAAACATGATTTTATATCTTACAGATGTTGAAACAGAAGGAGCTACATGTAACGATGTAGACTAGACAGCGATAACATTGCTTGAACATGCAGCTTAATCTTGGTGTACATTGATCAGAATTGAAAGTTTGAGTCGTGCGTTACAGAATACGCAAATATGTATTAAACTCGCGTACAGCTGGATAAGGGTTGGTGTGGGAATGGACACGAACATGTCAGCTGCGCTCCAGGCAAAAAGTAGTCTCATTGCATTCCCGTTATTTAAAACGGGATCATGACACTAAGTCTAGTTTTACATCTACTGCATGTAAGACTCCTCGTTTTGGTGTTAGACAGTGAAGGCTCGGGGGTTGACTGTGTGCATGTACATACTTACCTGAGTCGTCATCGTACACATTTTCAAAAAGACTCCATTAGTTTGCGATGCACCCCATAAGGGGCATCAACAAATACAATATAATATAAGAAATATCTAGGCAAATATGTGAAAAATATCTGTAAATAAATATAAATTTATTGAAAAGAGATAAAAAACATTAAGGCAATAGGAGAAATCGCACTTTAAGCGCAATTTCTCTTTTTCCCATAATGTTTTTAATGTTCTCTTCCTGCAGAGGCCTAAGAAAGCGTTTGTATGTTGTAAAGGATTAATTACTGTCTCTAGGTGATGACGACCTCCAACAGCTCCATACTTCTGGCCACGCAGTATCCGCAGGAATGTCAGTCTACACAGACACCAACGAACGTATCCACTCCTGGCGCGTACCTTGTATATACGTTAGCGGGTACGTACAGGGTCTGGGCCCCGAGCCAGAGTAGCTCAATATGTTAGGACGCGGGTCACAATTCAAGTACTTTTGAGTACGATACCCCAACTTGGCCAACATTCTTTTCTACCATTTACAAAAGTTAATGCCAAAAGTATCTCACCAATGGAATACAGTATATGTGAAAAAAGTATTCAGTTGCTTGAATATATTGTTTTGTGGAGTATTGGTGTGAATAAAAGCAATACAACAGATGTGTAAGTGAACTGGCAGCCAAGATATAACTGAAAAAGATAGTGTCACAAACGGTAATACCGATAAGCATTCAATCAACACAACGTATGGGCCATAGGTACCTCGATACAGTTTGATGTCTCTTTACATTGGATAGACTAATGGCGTTTTTCATTTCATAAGCACGTTTACTGTTCATAGTATATCACTGAGCGGCTTTATCAGAACGAACCCATTGTCGCAACTGTGATTCGAACCTTCGCTGTTTTGCTCACGAACTATTAAGCTAGCTACTTGTACACGGACCAGCGTGACGTGGCCCATATACAAGTCCAGTGAACCACCTCGTGTTGAATATATACATATTCCCCTTCCTGTTTAATATTTTTGACTATCATATTATTTTGAATTTTTGAATGTCCTTGTATTTTTGTCACACTCAAATAACAATTAGGTGCGAACGATACATAGACACAGATTGAGCTTGTTATTTTTTTTATGCAAATACTCGAGATTATCATTCACCCTATTTTAACATTACTATATGCCCTTTAATACTGTATCCTATATTTTTATATATAAGACAATATTTCATTTATGACAGTAATACGTTTCGTAAACGCCGTATGGATTGAGTTTTACAATGTTGAAAAAAAAAATATAATTTTTACTTATTTTCTTTTAAACAGCATCCTGTCGTGAGTATATATTGTAAACCCTTCTGTGTTTGTCCGTAAATGCATACAAATATTTGATCATTATAGAACGATTTATAAAATTATAAATCAACAGACGTTAAGAAGACCTATTTAAGCATCCAAATTTTTGATCATTATAGAATGATTTATAAAATTATAAATCAACAGACGTTAAGAAGACCTATTTAAGCAATTTCTAAGATGTTTGACACGTGTGGATCACGTCTGACATGCAATTGTTGAGATCCTCTGTTGACATATATATACATCCTATATGTAATGTCCTTATGTCGATAATGAATTATATGCCAGCTCTAAAATAATAATTGTTTTCATATGCATGTATAGTAAGGTCGCGTTTAGCGATAAACGACCAATTGAACACCTATCAAAGTTATAATGGTATACAAATTGTGGTGCGACAAGGCCGAATTGTTTTTGTCATAGGATACATCTAGGGTATATGTACGTGTAGGCGGACAGTGGAGATGTTGCTGAGATGGTGTGGATGCACATGCTCGTTTACGTCCTCACTGCACACCGTCCGTATTTAAACCCTATTTAATATGCGAGACCGTTTAGTTCATAACGAGTATGACGAAGCTGATGAAGGGAAAGTGTGTTTTAAACATAAAACTGGGCTGCCTGGCATTTTGGGGTTTTATTTCAGCTATGTACAATGATCATCAATGTAAGCACATGGATGCGCCTAGTCTGATCATATTCGTCATTGTTGACCTGTATGCTATGCAGACTTAAGGCTTCTGCATACAACAAAAGCTAGACATATAATTACATAAGAAACACACCAATTGTACTTCAAATGATACATAGACAGTGATGCAATAAGACCCCAAAATCGCTAGAAAAGACTAGAAGAATTACTTTAAAAAAAACTTGAGTCTGTATATTTACCCATTTTACAGCATTTGACACTTCTTCTGACGTCGTGTCTACAGCTGCCACCGCGGGGCTCGTCGTGGGTATGTTGTTGCTTATAATTATCGTAGTATGTGGAGTCCTTATTTGGCATTACTACAAGAAACGCAAGGAGAAGGAAAAACTGGATAAGATGCCTCTACAGAAGGCACAACCTGCTAATAAAAGGCTGGTGAATAACGGAATGTTTAAAGATGTAAAGATCCGACAACCAAGTCGAAACTCCAAGACCCCTGGAACGATGAACGGGGCACTAACTCCTGTTTTTATAAACGGGGATGTTAGAGTAAATATAGACGCAGACCCCAGTATACGTAGAGAAAACTCCATTTGTATATCTGTACAATCCCGAGGGGGTCCTGGATTTGGTGACTTAGAGTCGGAAAGGAAATTCGGTCGGGCACCTATGGAGGAGCCAGATAAGGTAAACGAAATCATAGACGAAGTGATTATAGAAAATGATAATGAGGTTACGCTTGCATCAACGTTTCTTCCTATTTCACCTCACGAAAAGAATGTTCTTAATTATAGCGACGAGGATATTAAGGAAATTGCCAAGAAGGATAAACTCCAGCTTGTAGATGTGGAAAACGATGTTGATGACATGGATAAGATTGATGATGAACTTGGCCTGCCTAGATTATCTGGAGCCTTTACACCAATTATGCGACTACCGGTAATCCCATCTTTACCACCGGTGTCATTTAGAAAGAGCGTCGAATTGCCTGCAAGAGAAGATTCACCAGAAAGAACTGCTGCTGGAGTAGTTAAGGTGAAATTGAAAAAGAACAAGAAGAAAAAGCGTGTTACCTCTGCAAAAGCAAACCTGAAAGGCTCCCCATCAAAGTCACATACAAAAACTATGATGGAATGTATTAAAGATTCAACACCATTCTTAGACAGAATAAAACAAGTTGACGATGAAAAGGCTGATTTAGAACAGAAACGAGAAGTCGAAATGGAATTTAAAAGGGCTGTAAGTGAAATGAAACAAGCAAGGGTAAGCCAGGAAACCCCTGCTACAAATAGATCTAAAAGGTGATTGCTACTAATAGTTTGAGATAAAAGTCGACTTTCTAATAACATTTTCGAGACGAATATTTCAATGCGTTTCTTCTTTGATGCATACTAGAAATGTTTCGTTTGCACTTTGATGTAGCATCTTTCCCATTTTACAGATGTTTCATTGTATCACCTGTTGTTGTCGTCACGCCACTTAGATACAGATCACGCTATTTTTAACTGAACATCGAATGAACGGATATTAATAAAATTATCGAAATGTCAAACTTAAAAAAAAAAAAATTGGTAGCAGCAATATGTTTACGACTAGAACATGTCCTTTAGATTAGTTCATGTAACACTTATGCCACACTGGTATATATACATAACAGTGACAAATCTAATACTTATGTGCAGTTGCAAAGTTATTTAATTAAGGATACACGTTGGTGAAATTATATACTGGCTTGCATATCACTGATGCCGAAATATCCAACATATCTTGCCAAAATGTTAAGCACTCGATCTGGCTAGAATACTTTGTATAGTGTCCAGTCGCTATCTGGAGCTAAGCTCATGCATAGGAGTTCAACAGTCTTCAACACATGAAATAATGTGGCAAGAATAAGAACGATCAGATATAATAAATACAAGAACTGCAACATATATAAGGTTAAGTTGTACTTCTAAAAGCTTTACGTCCCCAAATTCAAATAAAAAAAAAGTTGTCGATTTATTTAGCTCAAAGTATTATTGCACATGAGTGTGGCACGGAATTTCACCTAAATGGGAAAGAGTTTGGAAAGCTTAGTTTTTATCTCTTTGTGTGTGTGTTTGGCGCATTCTTTTACAATATGATTGCATCACCTTCTAGTGAAATTTCTCTATGACCTTCGGCCGTCTCAGAAAACACGTTGATGCAAGCCGTAGCCTCATTTCGTTTATTGATCTTACATGTATACATACCAATGTAATCAGCTGTGCTGTGGTTTGCTTTCATATCAAAAGCATGTGCCAAAAGGAACTAACATTTTATAAACAGTTCACGATGATTTTCCTTTCTTTTTTCACTCTGTAATTATTTCTTTACCTTTTTCCACATACATCAAATCCGAAGCAGATGGCTTTGAAATATTAAAGAGACTATATATAGCAGCATTATTACAATTTTTATTATTCTTTTGCCACACAGTTTTTAAAAGTCGTAGGCTGCATACGCGTCTGTTTGTGTGAAATATTGATTCTTACATTGATTCAATATTCAATCTAGTCTAGCATTTCATTTTTGTATTACCCATACTACGGTAATATGTATAAACACAGGGAAATATGAAACGGCAATGTATCGATGTTACTAACACGCGAAAAGCTTTTGCAGACTTCGAACGTTGCCATGGTTTCTTCATGTTGTTACAATGCAGTCATGTATAAAGTCGTCATTTGTAAATAACTACATGTACCGATCTATAGATGTACTACATTTGTTAAGAACTACATGTACCGATATAAAGATGTACTACATTTGTTAAGAACTCCATGTACCGATCTATAGATGTACTACATTTGTAAAGAACTACATGTACCGCTCTATAGATGTACTATATTTGTAAAGAACTACATGTACCGCTCTATAGATGTACTACATTTGTAAAGAACTACATTTACCGCTCTATAGATGTACTACATTTGTAAAGAACTACATTTACCGCTCTATAGATGTACTACAGTCGTATGGCACATACAAACAAACACTAATAGCATTAAAGCATAACTGCAATGTTTGTTTATACATAAAAAAAGGTTTTATTGTTGTGCCATCATACCGTGTTACCGGTATAGTGTATTGTGTTTATCGTATGCTTTCAAGTTTAATTATTGTTCCAAGTTATTTATATCAGATGTTTTAATTCAAAATGTTAATAACAGTGGTTTATTTGCACTAACTGTTTCAATATATAATTTCACTGTTTGACCGAACCCTTGTCACATAAATTAAATAAAACACGTTCTTTCAGAACTTTAACATCCTATAAATACGTCATAAGACTTTAAAGTAATCAACTATTTTCATTTGACTTACAAACATGTATCTTAAATAAATTTGCTTAACCCTTTCCCACATACAACAAATCAGAAGTAGACGACTTTAGAACATCAATGCAAATAGTGTATTTTTTTTTTTAATGATTGTAATAAATTGGAAAACATCGTGGCAAAAAAGGGAAAGCATTTCCTTTCTTTTGTCACAATGATTTCAAAGATTTACTGCTGCAGAGGCATCGAAAGCGTCTGTAAGTGGGAACGGATTATCCACATGAATACTATATTGTACAACATATCGAGGGCTTGGCGTGAAACGGTTGTAACTAAAAACCTATTTTGAAAACCCTGGTTTAGGGGCAATTTTGACCCCTTTGTAAACAATGCAAATTTAGGTGCCATTGCTCAGAACGAGCAATGGCACCTAAATTTCCATTGTTTACCAAGAAAAATGATTTAACGCTTATAAAGAGTTTATGGCGAGGTGATTAACCTTGGTAAAAAAATACCAATTTAAGTTACAACCGTTTCACGCCAAGCCCTCGATATTGTAGATAAATGGTCGGAGGTTTATCGGGTTTGTCTAAGGTTATGAAATTTGCATAGCTAGTCGAAATAAAAAAGCACAACAATTAACAAAAAAAAGGAAATTAAAACGTTTTTATTTTGACGAATAAAAATATATTTTTACATCGGGAGATTTTCAGCCTCACACTTACAAGAATGACTTCTATTGTGTTTCAAACAAATCGTTATTTCTACTTTAATTCATAGAGATATTTCATATGCTGTCAAAGTCGACTGATGTAGCTTTGTCGTATGTGAGAAATGGTTTCATGGTTACGACATTTATGAGACCACTTAAAGTTATAAAGACACAGACACTACACCCGATAGTAAACAATTGTATTAGATCTCACTAAATGTATAAAGGACACAGAACCTACATCCAGCAGTTAATTCACTTTTATAAGACATTTGATTACAGCTCACTCAAAGTCAAAAAGACACAGAACCTACACCCAGTAGTAAATACCTGGTGGACCACACAGGAGGTAAAAGTCTTCAATCAGCAAATAAAGGTACGTACACTTTCTATTGTTAACGGTTACCGAAATTAATAACTGGTTAATCGTTTGATCTTCCGATCAGTTAATCGGTTAACCGAATAAAATCAATATTTACTTACTTCCATTTGTTATTTTATTGTTTTTGTTTAAACTCCCATTTCCCGATCATGTAAAAATCAGAATAAAACATCGTTATCGGAACGTTTTCATTCGTGTTAAGCAACATTTCTTTTATTTTACTGTTAATAAATATATACAAAGTGGAAGTGATTTAGTGGCAAAATGAAAATATTCTGATCTCAGCGTAGAATATCTTTAACCATGTACTATTACAGACAAAGAATAAACACAAGAGGAAATTAAGAACATTATTTTCATTTTATTATAATCATCTAATTTGTGTCGTCCATATAATCGAGTGCGGTCGTTTTCACAATGACGTAAACACTCAAAATCGAGGTGTGCATAATGAATCTCCGGTCAGTTATGTGTGACAAATTTACAACAATAAAATGTTACACACAACTGTGTATTTATTTTATCCGGGTACTCGGTTACTTGACTTACGAACCGATTAATCGTTTAACAGACGGTTACTCGATTAACTGGTTAGCCGTTGACATCCCTATGTTTAACCATTGACCTGCTTTGTCCTGACAGACCGAACACTCTTGCTAGTAACACCCACAAATCATATTACAGTTTTCAACATTTTTGACTAATAACCGTTGAGTCTAGTCCATACATATCTAACATAGCGATCATGATTTCGGCTGAGGGAATGTAGTTCCATAAGGTTATATGAGAAAGACAACTAACACAATGCGGTGCTTTGTATCGTTAATATTGCACTTATTGACTTACAAGCATCTTAAACCATTTTTGGTATCAATTTACCAACTCGTCCAATATATTTAAGTATTCATATTTAAACCAGGGCAAACTGTAGCTTTGCGCCCAGCGAAGATTAAAATTAGCTGCGACTCTGCGCAGTCTAATAAGAATCTTCTCTGTTCCCGAAAGAGTAGTAAAAGCATTATGGATGTTGTTTGTAAATGGCTTGGACTACTCATCAATCGACATTGGAGGTGATTATCGCAATTGGCGTTCAGTTAAATTCTCCGAATGTCCGTTTTATTGTCATGTGGGGGACCGCCTCGAGATGTAGTGACAGAACTTCCGCCTTTGGTGAGGGGGAGCGTGGATTCTATTACAGACTTTAACACTGGAACTAATGGCCTTTCCTTCTTGGCGCTCTGAAATGTGGGCTTAGCAGCATGGTGTGAAGATAAATTAAGCCGTAGTACTGGTAACTAACCCAGGACACGCCGATATACATATGAGAAAACGTTGAAATTGACATTAAACTCCATACAAACAGTCATGTTTCTTTATCATGTTGTTGCCTTCCATAGGATCTGTCAACTCAGCGTCCGGAGATCAAAGGCGCCGCTTCGGGGACCCACCCTCCGCTGACACAAGAAAAAACCGACGGAAAACCCCAAGACTCCGCCATCCTATGGAAGATCAAGGAAAGGTAAATAAAGATATACCTATCATATACATTTGAGCTATGTGCGTCAGATAGGAATGGGTCTCACCGTTGTTGGTTTTTTATTGGAAGGTCGTAAATATAGAACAAAAAATCCGATTTTTCTTTCACGAATTCGCCCAACTTTTATAAATCTGTTTTGTTTTTCGATCCTTCATGCAGACACATCCTATGAGGCACATGCATTACGTTTTATTGGAGGAAATTGAGTTTCGACACTTTTTCACTAACAGCAAATTTGTAGCAGATGAGGTTAAAGGTATCGAAGAAAAATGTCGAATATTTCTATAAAAATATAATTTCTGCTGAAACATCAAAATATTTTGGATCGGGGTTAAGAACACTTGCGTACTTGTCTACCTATACTCACACATAATTCGTGAGCAAAATGGACTTGTCGAAGTCTGTATAATAACAGGTCTCGATACCAAGCCGTCTGAAGGAAACAAATGCAGATAATTGCGCAGTTCCGGTTGACACCCTTCACACCTTGATCCGAAATACTCTATTTTCTAGGTTGATAAAAGTAAAAAACAAGTCGAAGGGCTCCAAAAAAAGGAAGAGTTCTGGAAAGAAGAAAAAAGGCAAAGAAGCGGTCGGAGACGTGAACACCCTGAAGCCCTCACCATCCCGTCTGTCAAAGAGGACCCTTTCGACTACAGGGATAAGGTAAACTAAATGAGCATCGTCCGCGGGGGGGGGGGGGGGGGGGGGGGGGGGAAGTAAAAAAAATGATATTTCTAGACAATGCAGGGTTAGATCAACCCGCCATCTGCTAAGTCTTTACATACTATACGCAAGTTGACAACACCTTCTAACAAGCTTGTGTGAGTAATATGTGAACCGTGTGAATCATTATTAGAATGTGTGGATCCATATGAGCCGTCCCATGATAAAACCAACATTGTGAACTCTGCGCAAAGTATCAACCCGGATCAGCCTAAGCATGCAGCGCAGGCTTACCCGGAAAGACACTTTTCGCCTCCTGTGGATTTTCTGTTTCAGGAATAACTACTCTATACATCTATCCCCCCAAAGACGGAATGTGTCGGCCGGATTAGTCTGCGCGAACAGCGCAGGCTGATCTGGTCGATACATTACGCAGATGTCTATCGCCGCAACATTGTGGACTCTGCGTAAAGTATCGACCCGGATCAGCCTAAGCATGCCGCGCAGGCTTACCCGGAAAGACACTTTTCGCCTCCTGTGGATTTTCTGTTTCAGGAATAACTACTCTATACATCTATCCCCCCAAAGACGGAATGTGTCGGCCGGATCAGTCTGCGCGGACAGCGCAGGCTGATCTGGTCGATACATTACGCAGATGTCTATCGCCGCAACATTGTGGACTCTGCGTAAAGTATCGACCCGGATCAGCCTAAGCATGCCGCGCAGGCTTACCCGTATATAGACACTGTTCGCCTCCTGTGGATTTTCTGTTTCAAGAATCATTATTCTATACCTCTATTCCCTTAAGCTGGAATGTGTCGGCCCGGATCAGTCTGCGCGGACTGCGCAGGCTGATTTGGGTCGATACATTCCGCAGAGGCCATAATGTTGGTTTTCTCGCGGGACGTCTCATATGTCAATGCGGATCAACACTGTTCACACAAGTTTACTAGTACATTTTCATAAGAACGGGCTCAAACGCCTGGCCATTTTAGATGACTCTCTGGTTAAAGTCACATTCGCGTAAAACTAACGGCGATGTGTCAAATAAGGTATGGTGAAACTATTGCGTAGAGTTATGTGCTGTTTACACAGACATGAATATCGCAAATCGCTTGAGGCGATGCATAGCCATTACATTTAGAACTAGATGGAATAGACGACATTATACATCCCTGAAGCCGACGGATTTTTTAAAAAAAATAGAGGGTAATGGAGAATTTGTTAATATTTGTTCGGGACAATGTTTCAACTCTGTATTAAAAACGTGCATCCAAATGTCTATTATACACATTGTTTTCGTCAAATGATTGAAATGAGATGAGTCTTAAATAGAATACAATATTGTACAGAACAAAACTATTTGTTTCTTTATTGTGTTGAATATTACGTGCACAATATGACAATACGCTTCATTGGTGTTGTGGTTGACCGTCCGCCTCGGGTTACGGAAGTCGCGAGTTCTGTCCCCGGTCGAGTTATACAATTACAATTACAATGGAAGAAATGACGTTCCTCCCTCGACGGTAAGGATTGTGGGGTAAGTATTATGATTGAATCGCTGGTGTCAGGATATATGAGCAAGTAGTACTGGAAACTTACCCAGGATACGACGTGATCAACTGAACAATTGTTGAGGGCAGCTAAAACACCATCAAACAAACCAAATGAGTAAAGAAAATGGTGTCGGGAATATCCGGGGAGTTGTGTCTCAATCATCGTTTATGCGGGACTACGTGTTCATTAGTTTGGAGATCCGTCGTCATCCAGTAAACGCCAGGGTCGTAGCTCCATTTAGGCACTGTAGGCACGTGCCTACACATTATTTCTCAAAATGTCCCAAAATGCAGCTGCGGCGGTAGACATTTGCGTAATGTATCGACCAGATCAGCCTGCGCTGTCCGCGCAGACTGATCCGGCCGATACATTCCGTCTTAGGGGGATAGATGTATAGAGTAGTTATTCCTGAAACAAAAAATCCACAGGAGGCGAAAAGTGTCTATCCGGGTAGGCCTGTGTGGCATGCTTAGGCTGATCCGGGTCGATACTTTACGCAGAGTCCACAATGTTGATTTTCTCACGAGACGGCCTACACATTGATTATTGCTAAGCTACGCCCCTGAACGCGTCTTTATCTCATTTCAGCCCAGCTCATCCGCTATCTCCTCAACCCGATTTAATCGCTCGGCCAATGGTCTGAGGATGGACCGTGAGAATTCAGCGTTTATTGATCCACCAAAGGCACTGGAAGCTGAGGGAGACGTCTGGGAAAAGGCGGCTAACATGTGGCTTTACAAACACCAGCCTCACTGGGGAAACCTTGCCCACCGTTGACATTGTGCCAAGCTATGAATGAGTAACCTAGTTACTCGGATGGCTTTCATCAGTTATTTACTTATTATGTTTATTCTTGTTGTTAATGTTTGTTTGTTTGTTTGTTTGTTTATATTTGAAGTCACTGTTGACCTACTCATTTGTGATATAAATAAGTATACTGTATATATGTGGAAAATATTTTAAATGAAATTGAGATTCCATGTATCAAAACACATGTGTGGTTTTAGTTAGGAAGCTGATCTTACCAGAGGATCATATTCCGTACGTTTACCGATATGTTTAGTCGAATTACTTCAGTGGACTTAGAATTAAAGATTAGAATAAAATAATTTGCTATACGATTTAAGCCAGTAATTATGCTTATATTACCTTATTTTCTTAAAAAGCATAATTCAGGTGTGTCTTAAGAATACACGACCTTAACGAATTACATATGGGTATGACAGTTTTAGATACTACAGTAGTGTAAACGATGTTTATAAATTATATTACATATTAATTGTACTTCTGTAATGGTTGGCAACTAATGTAATTCAGCATGACACTTGAAGATAGTGTTTCCTAACTTTACCGATTATCCCAACTATACTGTACATGACTTTTAACAGACGTTGCGAGTTCTGCAGTAGAGAAACCAGTCTGCATATTCGAGGCATCTTACATTGTTTGATACTCATGTATTGCTTGAAAGTTATGTGTACTCAATACATACGGAATATTACGTTGCGGGAGCGATAAAAGGGTTTGTATTGCACGACAAGTAGCGTGGAAAAATCGATATCTTACGAGACCGAAGGTCGAGTAAGATATGGATTTTCCCACGCTACGAGTCGTGCAATACGTACCCATTTATCGCTCCCGCAACGTAATATTCCTTTTATTATATACCTACGATCTATGAAGAGCGAAAAAACTATTAAATATACAGATTCAATACATTGTTTATTGGGGATACCTCGCTGAAAGTATTCCGCGCACTGTCTGACGTCACAATCTTGTATTTACACCGCATGTAGATACGGAATTTTAATCTGTCGTGGTGTATTTGCGCATGTCAATCTGCATGTATTTCCACCGGAAAATGTACAGGCATATAATAAATATGCAACTATCTATCACAATGAAATATGAGCCGTCCCGCGAGAAAACCAACATTGTGGACTCTGCGTAAAGTACCGAATCGGATCAGCCTAAGCATACCGCGCAGGCTAATCCGGACAAACAATTTTCGCCTCCTGTGGATTTTCTGTTTCGGGAGTCATTACTCTATACCTCTATCCCTCTGAGACGGAATATGTTAGCCCAGAACAGTATACGCGGACTGCGCTTGCTGATCCGCGCCGATACATTTCGGAGAGGCCATAATGTTGTTTTTTCTCGTGAAACGACTCATATGGTGATAGCATTAGAAGGTATTCGGCTCATGAAGGGATACTAACCTAGAACAGTATCACATACTTCTAATAGTCGTATTTTCTATTCCTCGTCAATCTATCGTAGTGTTAGATGTTACCTACAGTGGACATCCATACATTTTAAATGAGTTAGTGTAGTTAGTAATATATTCTAGTATATTGAACGTTCTTTTCCATAGAGAATTACATATGAGCCGTTCCACGAGAAAACCAACATTATTGACTCTGCGTAATGTATCGACCCAGATCAGCCTGCGCAGTCCGCGCAGGCTAACCCGGGCCGACACATTCCGTCTCAGGGGGATAAAGGTATAGAGCAATGATTCCTGAAACAGAAAATCCACACTAGGCGAAAGTTGTCGATCCGTGTTAGTCTGCGCGGCATGATTAGGCTGATCCGGGTCGATACTTTACGCAGAGTCGACAATGTTGTATAACTATAAAACATACTTTGATTCGAAGGTTTGGCCGTATGCCTCCTGCAGGATTTCACAAAGATCTATACAGACTATGTTATTAACAAATCTGGTAAACGTCAATGAAAAACAATACATGTAGATGGACAACAATGTCTATCTATTCAATTGCCAAGTAGATATGACTTTGTATTTCTATGTTATTATAGTTCTGCTTTGACATATATGAACACGTCTAGAATCTAAAAGTTTAAACTGGAAATGGTAACTGAAACATGCAAACATATGCGACTACCTTTATATCATTGTTTTGTCACTTCGAGGGCTTGGTGTGAAACGGTTGTAACTAAAAACCTATTTTGAAAACCCGGGTTTAGGGGCGATTTTGACCCCTTTGTAAACAATGTAAATTTAGTTGCCATTGCTCAGGACGAGCAATGGCACCTAAATTTTCATTGTTTACCAAGACAAATTATTTAACGCTTATAAGGACTTTATGGCGAGGTGATTAACCTTGGTAAAAATATACAAATTTTAGTTACAATCGTTTCATGCCAAGCCCTCGACTTGTACTTTTTGTTATCATGTATGCGAATTTAACAGACAATTGGATGTATACGGTTTTTCTATTTAAAATAGTGTATCTCAATTATTCATTTGATAAAGGAGAAAACCTGTTAGAATTGTAAACAACAGTTTCAATTATTCATGATTGAAATTATCATCCAACATTTTACTTTTTTGTGCATCATATAGTATTTTATCGTTGAAAGTGATTGCTGTTCCAAATAAAGATATATTACGATATTGCCGGAACGTCTCAAAAAGAGCACCGACATAGTTTTATTTAACCTTTATAATTTACTTGTATGCTAGTTTAACCCTTTTCACATACGAAACATCTGCAAAAACATCTGGGCAAAGAACGATAACTCTCTACAAATGACACTGTTATGATTAAATAGGGTTAAAACCATCGTGAGAAATGCCTCCTTTAGAAAAAAGTCGTCTGCAGCAGATACCTTAACATGTGGTAAAGGAGGACTCGTCTACTATGACCATATTTTGAAAGGTTGTAAGGTCTAGACGTTGGAGTTATTATAACCTCAGAAGATAGCTGAACATGTTTAGGGAAATGGCGAAATGGTTTCTAGTAATTTCTACTTTGCCTATAATGTTTTCAAAAGTGTTTTGCTACATTGGCGTCAAATGTCGTCTACATCATAGGTTAGGAAACTAATTTCGGGAACAGGAGGAGTAACATTATTTGTACACAATGAAATGTTGATTGAAACCATAGTATCACTGGGAGAATTGTGTTTGTATATGACTATAATAAGTAAAACTTTATCGCCCAAAGATGGTCTGTTTCGTTTATTATCTTCATAACGGACCTCTACACACAGGATGGTGTGCCTTTCGACGTGAGCGAACATTGTAAATCCAGGTCAGCCTATGCATACACACTTTCGAATCATGACATACACTCTTCATTGACGTCATGACCTATTTTCGAATAAAGGTTGATTGCTTGCTTTGTGTCTTTCGTCGCTTTCAACATTTTTCCAATTAAATCACGGTTTTTTCCCGGGCGAGTTACCAGTACCGCTGGTCCATTTATCCTGACACCAGCCAGTCAGCCGTAATACTCACTCCACAGCCCTGAACACCAGGGTGGACATTTTTAAAGTCTTTGGTGCGACGCGGCCGTGGATCGAACCCGCGACCTCCCGCAAGCGAGCCGGACGTTTCGAAGAAAGGTGAGACACTGATGAAACTTATATAGAGTACAGTCTAATCGTGTTTGCTAAGAAATGTTATCTAACTTCGAATCCCGACTTTATCAACATTTTCTTTGTCGATGATGAAATAAGTAATGATGAAAGCGCCCAGCGAAATAACTAAAAGTAGACAAATGAAGGTCTAACATATCTCGAGTCAGACGGTGGAAATCCATTGTGGAAAACAATTCTTTGAAAAGACACGCAGATTAACTGGTTACCGTTATTGCAATGCAAACATTATTAGACATGTTCTAATCCAAATAAAACAAACCATATGGTTTCGCAATGACCCCCAGTCGTCGACATGAATGAGTGATCGTTGGAGTTTTACTGAATTCATGCATGTATAGACAGTAGTCTGGTTCCCTGCGTACTATATTACAAATATCCGTAACATAGTGGTAGAGGCAGGTAATCCAGTTTGTTTGGAGTTTAACGCCGCTTTCAACAGCTTTGGTCATATCACGGCGGTCAGTGCACCTACCCATGTTTTCCTGGCTTTCCCACACCAGTACTTACACAACATTCTTTCGAAGCCACTGACTACTTTCTCACATAGATCAGAGGTGAGAGGCAATGGAAAACATCACCCGAAAGAATGTCGCCGCAACCGGGTATCGAACCCGTGACCTCCAGATCACGAGTCAGATACGCTACCAATTGAGCTACCCGGCCGGGTCTGCAGGTAATCCAGACTAGTATAGACAGCTAAAGCACATCAGTTACATGTATATTCACCTTTTTAATATGAAAAGCTAGCTATTGATAACATATTTGAGCCGTCCCGCGAGAAAACCAACATTATGGCCTCTGCGTAATGTATCGACCCAGATCAGCCTGCGCAATCCGCGCAGACTGATCCGGGCCGACACATTCCGTCTAAGGGGGGATAGATAGAGTAGTGATTCCTGAAACAGTTAATCCACCGGAGGTGAAAAGTGTCTGTCCGGGTTAGCCTGTGCGGCATGCTTAGGCTGATCCGGGTAGATACTTTACGCAGAGTCCACACAAAGGTTAGATAAATATGTGTACACATATATATATTATATGAGCCGTCCAACGAGAAAACCAAAATTATGGACTCTGCGTAATGTATCGACTCAGATCAGCATGTGCAGCCATCGCAGGCTAATCCGGGCCGACACTCTCCGTATCAGTGGTATAAAGGTATACAGTAATGATTCCTGAAACAGAAAATCCACAGGAGGCGAACAGTGTCTATCCGGGTAAGCCTGCGCGGCATGCTTAGGCTGATCCGGTTCGATACTTTACGCGAAGTCCAAAATATTGGTTTTCTCGCGGGACGGCTCATTTAAAAAAAAAGCAGCATGGCGGTTGTTTTGATTACTCGTATGATCAATCAGAACTGCGTAAACATTGTTGTCCAAAGAATATTTTTTTCAAGGACTGGTTCGAGTTAAACGATACATTCGAGTTATCCCATGATCGAGTTAACGAGGATACCACTCTTATTGTAAAATTCAGTTTCTAACTTTCTATGTTAAATCATGCAAATATATGTGTTAGCATTAATCCGGCAACCGTTAGTGATACGTAATGTGACTATTCGTCCACCAAGGTTAATTTGCAATCTCATTGTTATGCAGTAATGAAAAGCGTCGACCCGTGGAAGTTATCGTTATGATGTGAAAGTGGTTGTGAAATTACCATGTTCTGTGGTCACATGTGTAAACTGATAGTTTTATTTTTTTACCTGACACTTGACAGCGTAGGAAATTTATTCAGTTATTGTCACCGCATAGACTACGCTTTTGGTTTGTCTGCTAACATTTACCTATTTATTTCGTATATAGACACAAATTGAAAAATTAGGCACCGTCACACGAAAGTCGAAAACCTTGGGGACATTGAGACAAGCAAATCTACGGATTGGGTTGTCTGGGCATGGTCCCGTGTCCGAGCTAGTCGTAAAATCGGGGCTTGGCGTGAAAAGATTGTAACTAAAATCGGTATGTTTTTACCAATGTAAATCACCCCACCATAAAGTCTTAATACGCGTGTAATCATTTTTCTTGGTAAACAATGGAAATTTAGGTGCCATTGTTCGTTCTGAGCAATGGCACCTAAATTTGCATTGTTTACAAAGAGGTCAAAATTGCCCCTATATCAAGATTTTCAAAATAGGTTTTTAGTTACAACTGTTTCACGCCAAGCCCTCGAAATGATCATTGTGGGTTCGGGTGAAGGGCTATGACCGACATTCTTACATCTACGCAAATAGATATTCATTTCCCGTGACGTTTTTTATAAATTATTCAATGTAATATTTGCGTTTTCTACTCTACTTTCGTTGCATCAAAAACATGCCATAAATATTTGACTAGAAAGTCTTCTCATTTCAGTTTTAATTCGAGTTGTCTTAAAAGGATCTGAATAAAGTAGCTGCAATTTGATTAGTAGATTGTCAGCCGTCAGCTTTGAAACTGTTTCACTGAAAGAAGTAGCTGTGATATATGAACCTTTTTCCGCTGAATAAATAAGAACAGAACAGAACAGAACATTGTTTGTTTCTTTTGACTTGTACATAGTACATCATCATACAATCAAATACAAACTATACAATATATCACATGAAACAAACGGGAAAAAGAAAACAGGGTGTTAATTACAAGTTATTGGGGACAAATAAAAAACTTGACGTTATTATAAAGAAAATATGAAAAAAGCAAATATTTTTTTAAGATTACAATTAAATAAAGGTAATTTTAGATCTTTCTAAACAAGCTGTTTCACAGAGGACGAGTCAATAATACCATTTTAAAGTATTTGGTATAACTGTGGATCGAACCTGCGACCTTTTGCATCCGAGATTGATCAAATGATCAAATAACTGAAAGATCTTGGTAGTGTTACAAAAGGAACATTTCGAGGGCTTCATACAAAACGGTTGTAATTACATCTTTTTCAAGATATAGTTACAACTGATTTGCATGAAACCTTCGATTAGTGCTGAATTATAAGGTGGCCATGTTTTTCAACGTATTTTATAAATAATTTGACACATTTGGGTCAACGATGGAACAATTGTACCAAATTATTTTCAAATCGGCTTGAATTTATGGACTAGAAGATTTGAAAAGTTGTTTGCATTTTCCCCTCTTGTTGGTGCCAGAAAAACAAAATATCTATTTATAGACGCAGTACGGTTAGTGATAACAATATCTCATCCCACACCTCGTGCTCAGGAGAGCTAAACAAACAATCTCCATAGGGATTTAAACAAGAAATAGACAAACGGCGATCAATATGAGAAAACACTAAGAAATGGAACATGCGCTTATTATTTGACTTGAATATTAGAAAGGATCTATGTGTTTATCAAAGGCTAATCGGCCATCTCCATCCAGCTTCAGTTTCTATAAATAGACTATCAAGGCCGAGAATACGCCACATGACTGTAGATTACGCGAGGCTCCCAAAAGGTGTATAAGTTTCAATTGACGATACATAACTGAAAACTTATCATGTTTCAAAAATATTTAATATTTTGCTCTTAAATATTAAATTTCATACGTTTTCACTGATTGTTTTTACTGAAATTTATTTCTTAAGGAAAACAATTAAAAATAAGTATGCAGAACATTTCATTTTTAAACTTCATCTTATAAGTGCCTCTCGTAGGATCGCCAACTTAAATATGAACCAATCAAAGCGTTTCATTTCCTTTATTTCTTCGACATTATTCAATAAATACAAGATTTGATTGGTCTACACTCTAGATCAGTTGTTTAACATATAGGTCATATATCGCCGAAAAAAAATATCAAAATAGAAAGTGAATCTCAGTTTTTAAAGAAAGATAAATGTTGAAATGTGTTAAAATTTCAGCTCAGATGAGCGTCTACGTATCTTGTAACATCTGTATACAGTAAGTACTGCGAACTTGTACATACTTGTATGCCTATTGTCAGATCCGCAAATGTCCGTATACGTTTAGAAAATGGGCATTTATGTTAATCTTGATAAAAAAAAAACCTTTATAGTTCAACGAAACCCCTTTTAGTCTGGTGCGGCTTAATTTTAGCCAAGATGCCCGGATGAATATTTCAAAATAGTTGTTCCTATCTTACTGTAACACGAGAACCCTAATGTTATGCTCTACTTATTTAACTTGTGTGTGTGTGTACGGAACCCTTCGATCGTGTTGCATCAACATATCACCCTTCTTCTTCAGTTCACTTCATCGCACAATATTAACAAACACTGCGACAATTTAGAAGCTTTTAATGTACATGCCATACAATCCTCCCACAAGTGGGATACTTGATCACCTGAATTCAACAGGTGTTTTTTTTTCTTTACGTTTAATACTTTCCCACATACAACGACGGCATAGAGGTAAAAAATAAAAGTGTAATTATTGAATAGAGTTGAAAACATTGTGACAAAATTATAAATTGCTAGTATTTAGCAATTTTTCATTTTGCCACTCTACCTTCAAAACTTGTCTGCTGTAGATGGGACGAAAAGCGTCTGTATACGGGAAATGGTTAACGTTTTGATTAGTCTAAACAATGTATATAAATATATTAAATTTCTTATTAAAAATCACAACGACCGCCAAAACAATACAATCACTATATTGCAATTACACACATATATATCCAGCAAATACATATGAAACAGGCATGTAAGATTACGTGGATTAGAAAGCATCGACAAGTGTTTGGTTTACTCTTTCAGCGCCGAATTGTTTAAAGTAGACTCTTCCATGTTCAAAATCGGGCATCTCTATTTCTCATGTAATACACGTTTGGACTATTTTGAAAACTAAAAGGAAAACAATGCTGATTTCAGGTGAGACAGCTCGTTACGAGCTGACTCACCTGAATCAGTATTGTTTGCAAAAACCTCAATATTGCCTTTGGCGCTGAAAGAGTTAATTCACAAAGAATAATGGCTAGATTGCGGTAATAAGAGACTATTTTATAGCGGGTCATAATGTCGTAGTAAATTGTAAATATACCCCTATTAGAAACGTCAGTTCACGCAATCCGTTTGTCCGTACTTGTTGTGCATTATTTTCAAAATATAGATATTACATTTTGATATAAGCCTGACGTGTGATATTGATGGAGTATTGGTTTTATGCTGTTACATGGAAGTATGGACTTTTTTAAATGTCAAGTATGGATATATTACATTGCCATTCCCATCC
The DNA here is from genome assembly GCA_031761405.1 of Serripes groenlandicus. NCBI lineage: Eukaryota > Metazoa > Mollusca > Bivalvia > Cardiida > Cardiidae > Serripes > Serripes groenlandicus. Next base: position 56,797,468 of record JASEVX010000006.1, on the reverse strand, counting down.
AGGTATGTAGGTCTTTTATATGTGTACAACATATACGACGTAGGAAAAAATAGTCATATTACGTTACATTTAATAGTTTTGAGTTCAAGTCTACTTTTAATTATTTCCTAAATACAACCAATCTGCAGCAGACGACTTCGAAAATATGTGATTAAAATAGTGTAAACCTCTAAAAATGATATTTTAATCATGGAAAAGAATTGATAACATTGTGGCAAATAGGGAAATTCGGCTCATTATTAGCATTTTTTCCTTTTATCACAATGTTTGCTAATGTCTCCTGCTAAAGAGTAAATACGCGGAAAAGGGTTAATATATCAACGGAAACCTTTAAAACATATGGACTATTTAAAGTATTATTTTGATATGTTAATGCAATGTTGGAAACAGTGTACGATAGGAAACGTTGATCGTCTTTCCACATTCATCTGGTGTGCACGGTGTCTGTAAGATTCGTTCCCCAGGGGTTGTGAGTTCGAATCCCGGCTCGGCCAACTTTCTTTCCGAGGATTGACAAAAGTCAATGCGACATGCGTCATTCGTCTTCCACCAATGGGCTAAGTCTATGTGGAAAAGCAGCCATTTGCTTGGGAAGATTATTGTGTGGAGTACTGGTGTGAGAAAACCAGGAAATTGCATGAGTAGGTGAACTGGCCGCCGTGATATAACTGAGAAATTGTTAACAACGGCGTTAAACCCCAATCAACCAATCAATCAATATTCGTTCAGTAGTAACTACTCCTTCAGTTTGCATTCTGTTTGCTTTCCGAATAGGAATTTGGGTGTTCGTTGAGTGAACGGATCATATTCGGGAAGTATTCGGTGTGTTCTAGGAGCATACTGGCTGTTCGGCTCCGGACGGATGCATACCGAACGGCATTCGGTAGCTACAACAATTTGTTGTGCAAGTTCAAAATAATTTTCATCGACCATCCGAATCATGTTATTTATCGTCAATTGAACCTTGTACACCTCTTGGTAGCCTCGCTTAATCACCGGTCATGTCGCGCTAGTGTAATGGATGTTGACTTGGATTGTCAAGTGAAAGGTCTGTGGTTCGCTTCCCGGCAGAGGCAAGCTTTCCCCCCTCTCTAATGCATATCAAAAGCCTCGCTTAATCACCGGTCATGTCGCGCTAGTGTAATGGATGTTGACTTGGATTGTCAAGTGAAAGGTCTGTGGTTCGCTTCCCGGCAGAGGCAAGCTTTCCCCCCTCTCTAATGCATATCAAAACCAAAGTATATATATGAACTAAAGAATTTAAAAATCAAATATTACATATTTAACGAACGTTATTGTTTTCTGTCATTCTAATAAGTAGGATAACAGATCAAATAATATGCGTATGTTCCATTTCTAAGTGTTTTCTCATATTGATCGCCGTTTATCTTTTTTAAAGATATTTCTTGTTTCGCCTACTTCCTAAGGACAAATCTACCGTTTTACAAAAGAACATATTGAAGACATAAAGCGACACAATTACACACATATATCGCGTTCGTTAGTTATTGAGCAGTCTCAAAAATGCAAGGAACTAGAAAGCAATGTCCCAAATAAGATTCCCTACAATAGCACAGGAGGAAAATGATCCGGACAGGCATTTTAAGTTTCATGAGGTTAAGGTCAAGGTCACAGTTACCCAATTCGTGTACAAGACACCCATTCATACCAAGTTAAGTAAATCTAAAATAAATTGGAACGGAGATATGGCCAGGAAAATGTTTGGTTGAAAGAAGCACGGACTGAAGGACGGAAGGATTGAAGGACGCAAAGACTGATTGACAGACGGAAGGATGGATTGACGGACGGAAGGACTGATTGACGGACGGAAGGACTGATTAAAGGACGGAAGGATGGATTGAAGGACGGAAAAACGGATTGACGGACGGAAGGATGGATTGATGGACGGAAAGATGGATTGACAGACGGAAAGATGGATTGACGGACGGAAGGATGGATTGACGGACGGAAGGATAGATTGAAGGACGGAAGGATGGATTGACGGACGGAAGGATGGATTGATGGACGAAAAGGTGGATTGACAGACGGAAAGATGGATTGACGGACGGAAGGATGGATTGACGGACGGAAAGATGGATTGACGGACGGAAAGATGGATTGATGGACGGAAGGATGTATTGATGGACGGAAAGATGGATTGACGGACGGAAGGATGGATTGACGGACGGAAAGATGGATTGACGGACGGAAAGATGGATTGACGGACGGAAAGATGGATTGATGGACGGAAGGATCGATTGATGGACGGAAGGATGGATTGATGGACGGAAAGATGGATTGACAGACGGAAAGATGGATTGACGGACGGAAGGATGGATTGACGGACGGAAGGATGGATTGACGGACGGAAAGATGGATTGATGGACGGAAGGATGGATTGATGGACGGAAAGATGGATTGACAGACGGAAAGATAGATTGATGGACGGAAGGATGGATTGATGGACGGAAAGATGGATTGACGGACGGAAGGATGGATTGACGGACGGAAGGATGGATTGACGGACGAATGGATGGATTGACGGACGGAAGGATGGATTGACGGACGGAAGGATGTATTGACGGACGGACGGACTGATTAAAGGACGGAAGGATGGATTGAAGGACGGAAAAACGTATTGAAGGACGGAAGGACTGATTGACGGACGGAAGGATGGATTGACGGACGGAAGGATGGATTGACGGACGGAAGGATGGATTGAAGGACGGAAGGATGTATTGATGGACGGAAAGATGGATTGACGGACGGAAGGATGGATTGACGGACGGAAGTATGGATTGAAGGACGGAAGGATGGATTGATGGACAGAAGGATGGATTGAAGGACGAAAAAAGGATTGAAGGACGGAAGGACTGATTGACGGACGGAAGGATGTATTGACGGACGGAAGGATGGATTGACGGACGGACGGACTGATTGACGGACGGAAGGATGGATTGACGGACGGAAGGACTGATTAAAGGACGGAAGGATGGATTGAAGGACGGAAAAACGGATTGAAGGACGGAAGGACTGATTGACGAACGGAAGGATGGATTGACTGACGGAAGGATGGATTGAAGGACGGAAAAACGGATTGAAGGATGGAAGGATGGATTGAAGGACGGAAAAACGGATTGATGGACGGAAGGATGGATTGAAGGACGGAAGGATGGATTGACGGACGGAAGGATGGATTGAAGGACGGAAGGATGGATTGATGGACGGAAGGAAGGATTGACAGACGGAAAGATGGATTGACCGACGGAAGGACTGATTGACGAACGGAAGGATGGATTGACGGACGGAAGGATGGATTGAAGGACGGAAAAACGGATTGAAGGACGGAAGGATGGATTGACGGACGGAAGGATGGATTGACAGACGGAAAGATGGATTGACGGACGGAAGGATGGATTGACGGACGGAAAGATGGATTGACGGACGGAACGATGGATTTACGTACGGAAAGATTGATTGACAGACGGAAAGATGGATTGACAGACGGAAAGATGGATTGACAGACGGAAAGATGGATTGACGGACGGAAGGATGGATTGACGGACGGTAAGATGGATTGACGGACGGAAGGATGGATTTACGTACGGAAGGACGGACGAATTGAAGGACGGACGGACGGATTGACGGACGGACGGACGGACGGACGGACGGACGGACGGACGAACTCATGGGAGAGTACTTGTGGGGTTATGTCGTTTGATGTTTTTTTTAAGGGGTGCACCCCACAAGTATGCAATTCATACCGTAATTAACCCCCATTTACGGAATGAATAACATTAATATGAAAATGAGATACCCGTTATAAAGAATAAAAATAAACTATTTATCTAAGTGTCACCTCACAAGTACTCTGTCATGCGGACGGAATAACTGTTTATGTACAAACCTATATTGTTTCGGATACCTGTTAGGGACATAAATATTTAAATGACTATTGACGATATATGATTAACTTAGATCAAAACCGTTATGTCGTCTATTTCAAACATATTTGAAGAAAACATGGGAACCATTATATATCAGAAAGCGTTGTAGAATAATGACAAATTGCTCATTTTACTATAGATACGCAAACATAGTTTATACAATATTTTACACAGTTTTGTTGCATTTCTTTTTTTTTAAAATTATATACGTTTATAAAAACAAGGAACGGATACACTGTAATTTGAATACGTTATATCGTATATAAACAAGTGGCTCACAGGTATTATATCTCTCAAAATGGTGGCGCCACTGTAATCCGACCCTAGAGGAATTGCTATAATTAACGTCTTACGGCCTCGATATTACTTTCAAAGCATGCAGTCTCATAGTAATTGGTGTTAAATCGCCAGCAGTATCCATAATTAATTCCTTATGGCGTCAGTCGTTTCGTGAATATTTTCGTAGAAGGTCGTTAGACGCATTTTGACACATCAACGACGAATGAAAACATTGTGGCAAAAAGAACAAAATACTGATAATGAGCAAAGTCTTCTTTGTCACAATGCTTTTATCTCTTTTCAATAATCATACTTTCGTGAAAAGATATTTACCATACGTGTGCCGTAATCCTTTCAAAGTCTTCTGCTGCTTTGCTGTTGTATGTTGGAACGGGTTAAGATCCTAACGCAATGGAGTAGACATATAGTGTACTTATTCGTTTGAACAAAACTGCACTATCAATGTCACAGGTAACATTAACACTTTCCCTCATACCACATTTCTGCAGCAGACGACATCGAACATATTTTGTTCTAAAAATATAAATAAAATATATTGAATGGATAACCTATGACTAAAAGTGGAAAGCATTGTGGCAAAAGGAGAAATCGTTCGTTTTGAGCAATTTCTTCTTTTGTCATTATGTTTTCAAAAAGGCGTTTGCTGCAGAGGCGTCAGAGAGCGTTTATATGAGGGAAAGGGTTAAAGAAAGGGTTTGTTTGGTTTGTCTTCCAATGGGGGTCCTTAAATATTAACCCGAAAACAATTGGAAACTCCCTATAAATGAAAATACCATAACTTAATAAGTTTAAAAACATGATGACCAAAGTTTCGTCACCATGTTTTCAAAAATACCGTCTACTGCAGAGGGGTAAGAAAGCGTCTATATGAGGGAAAGGGTTAACCATTATACAGACATCCTTTGACGCAATGACAGAAGACAAACTTATTTATAAAATATGAGGAAAGATGAAACTGCTAAAAACAACTTGTTTCACTTATCCACCACGTTTTCATCTATGTGTTAAAAACATAATAAAAAACTTCAATTTGTTCCAAATTGTCCTAATTCAAACCGAATGACTCGTACACTAGTGTAAACGATTGACCAAATGCGTTAACCCTTGCACTGCCGATTTTAACAAAGTCGACTCTTCCAGGTTGACAATTGGACCGCTCCATTTTTCGAACAACAGGAATTTTGGTAAATTTTAAAGTTTAAGTATTAAACAATGCAGATTTTAGGAGATACAGCTCGAACGCAGAGAAAGTATTTAATTGCCTTTTGCAGCAAAAAGGTAATGTTTTTCCAACATACAACTAATTTGTAGCAGACGAATTAAAAAAACATATAGGTGAATATATTGTTGATGTCTATAAATGAACGAATACTTATTGAATAAAATTCAAAACGTTAAAACAACAGGATAAATTGCTTGTCTTAAGCATTGTTTTCTTTTCCCCCACAATGTTTTCCAAATGCGCCTGCTTCAGGAGTGTCATCAAGCGTCAGTTTGTGGGGAAGGGTCAAAACTTCTTTTTTATCAATGCAGCGCTGAAACATTTACATGAATTTTATTTTGTATTCACGATAAAGGGACTGTAATTGAATACCAGAGAACATAAAACCAGTCAAATAAAATACTCTCGGTATTCTCTTTCGCTGTACAATGATGCATCACATATTTATACTTTGCCTGCAAACATAACGCAAAAAGAACAATGTGTAAATATGAAAATCTAGCTTCATTCCTACTTTACCCTGCATGTCAGTAGTACTGTCAGTAGTTATGGTTACATACTGAGGAAATGTCGTGATATAACTGAAAACATATTTAGAGCGGTGTAAAGCACCATGCAAACCAATTCTGAAAACCAATATTATGGATTCTGCGTAATGTATCGACCAAGATCAGCCTGTGCAATCCGCGCAGGCTAATCCGGGCCGACGCATTCCGTCTCAAGGAGATAGAGTAATTATTCCTGAAACAGAAAACTCATAGGAGGCGAAAAGTGTCTGTCCGGGTAAGCCTGCCATGCATGCTTAGGCTGATCCGGATCGATACTTTACGCAGTCAACAATGTTGGTTTTCTCGCGGGACGGCTTAAATTTATTACTCGAACCCCTGCATTCGAAAAAGGGAGTTCGTGTATTATATTAGTTTATGTGTTTATATGGTGATTTACTATAATTTTTCAGTTAACCCTTTCCCTCATATAGACGCTTTCTGACGCCTCTGCAGCAGACTGATTTTTTAAAACATAGTGAGAAAAGAAGAAATTGCCACAATGTTTTCCCCTTTTTGTCATAGGTTATCCATTCAATTATGGAGATGTTTTGACAAAAAACGTTCAAAGTCGTCTGCTGCAGAATTATTGTATGAGGTTGAAAGGGTTAAATCACGTCGTTTCCTGAGTAAGTTACCAGTACTTTTTGTCGATTATAATTCCTCCCTTTCCATAGGTTTACGAATTTAAGATAATTCATGTTAACCCCTTCCACAACACATGTACAACACATATGCAGCAGAAGACTTAGAACACATCAAAGCAAAACTACGGAAAAACGTCTTAAAGTGACAATATAACTATTGAATAAGACTTGCAAATATTGTGGAAAAGGTAGAAATTGCTCATGAGCTGCAGATACGCAAAATGTGTATGTATGTTTGAAAGGTATGTTGATTGATTGATTGATTGATTGATTGATTGATTGATTGATTGATTGATATATTGATTGATTGATTGATTAATTGATATATTGATTGATTGATTGATTGATTGATTGTGTTTAACGCCGTTTTCAACAAGTTATCAGTCATATCACGGCGGCTAATTCACCTACTCATATGTTTCCTGCCTTTCAAACACCAGTAATTCACACACCATTCTTTCAAAGCAACTGGCTGCTTTTCCACAAGGATTGTTCACCCATTGGTGGAAGATGAATGACGCTTGTCCCAGTGACTTTGGTCAAACGTCGGAAAGAACTTACTTAAAGTGCTTACTCGTTTGTGTGGAAATGTTTTTTTCAGAGTTGGCTAGCACAGAGTTATGGAGATCCAGTACGATCCATGTCAACGACTGACAAACCAAGTAAGATACTACATTTACATTACCCCTTCCCCACATACAACTGATCATAAGCGATTTCTCTTTTTGCCACATTATTTTTCATAAATCGTCTGCTGCAGAGGCATCAAAAGGCGTCTGTATGTTGGAAAGTGGTAAGTCATGTCTTCGAAAATCTACATTAACCGTTAGCTCATTTTCAACAATTTGTCCCAAAATGATTCAGATATCCGTTGCTGCAAATACTTCAAATGACGTCTGTAGCGAGGGAAGTGGTTGCCGTATTTATGACAACTGATAAAAACAAACTTACCTCAATGAACAATATTCATCGGAAGTCCCGTGAAATCTTCTTGTGATCAGTGTTGATGCGCAGGGTAAGCTAGATGTTCACTGTTTGCTACTGTCATATAACAACCTTCCTATTTTACTCTATTTATGACCGTTTGGCCTTAAGGCATTTATCAAAAGAAATACAAAGAAATTCAGACTACTCTTTGTCTAAACATGGCATTTACATTGCATTAAAATGAAAGTTGATGAAATTATTCTTCATAAAATGTAATTTCCATGTTTAGACAAAATGTAGTCTGAGTTCCTTTGTATATATTTTGATAAAGGCCTTTAGGGCCGCAACAGAACAGGAGGGTATATGACAGTAGCACATTCAATAATGTATATTCCCTGAGGAATAATTACAGAGATACTGTCATATAGTTGGCTTTTCTACATCACATCGGCATATTTATTGAACTACTCTATATAAATCATAGCACTGAAAGTGCTGCCAGGAGGGGGGCTAACTGCAGATCACATAATACATTTGGACAAGGATTTATTGATCTCAATAGTTAATCAAATACACTTCACTATACCACTTTTGTATGTCCTTATTTTTTCGTTCATACTTTTTTTTTTAAAACCGCTCAAATGATGGAATCATTTCACAACAAATAAACAATATAATGACGAAATTTACTTTTAAAGATATACAGACTTGACCGGGATTCGGACCCGCGACTCATCAGTGAAGAGACGATAGACCAAGTTTATAGATAGATAGTTATGTTTACACTTGTGAACTTTTGTACCGCTAGAAAAGACTATTCCAAAGCATTTTTAAAATTCGAACACGTTGACTCAAAAGCATGTGATCTGTTGATGTAACTTCTTTATAAAATATCAACAATTTTAACTATTATTTCAAAATTTTGATTCTCTTTTGGTATTTTCTTTATCACTGGGACTTGATTATCTGCAAAAATTTGTTTGAATCAGATTCGAAGATGGCTTCCACTCGATTCAGAGACATGTACTTCCATGAATTCATCTGTTAACGTAGTAATATATTGTTCAATTTAACATCACAATAATTCTTTGGAGCTATTTCTATTGCGAAAGTAATGTCAAATCAAATCAGTTTTCAGCTTATATCCCAACAAGTTTCTATTTTATTTTGTATCTAAGAACTATTTGGAAGTTCTATATAAAAGGGTTGTGAACTAGGCTGGAAACAGTGTATTTTTATAAAATATCACGTAGATACAGGTATTTCCATTGACATCACATTCAATTTAGAACTGTCAATTCATCTCTCTGAACCCGAACTGATGTTCAGTAATGGAGAGCTACTGAAGAAAGAGGTATTTAGAGAAATTCATTGCTGATATTGTAATTAGATTTTAACGATAGGGACTGATTCTAATCTAAATTTCAACGAGTATCTGCGGAATTATTGGCTCTGACGAACCCTTTGCTAAAAATAAAATATCTAGACATTGCGACCATTGTAGTCCCAGACTAGGCTGCACAAACGTCGAATTAACATATGAGCCGTCCCCCTAGAAAACCAGCATTGTGGACTCTGTGTAAAGTATCGACCCGAATAAACCTAAGCATGCCGCGCAGAAACCCGAACAGACAATTTTCGCCTCCTGTGGATTTTCTGTTTCAGGAATCATTACTCTATACCTTTATACCCCTGATACGGAATGTGTCGGCCCGGATTAGCCTGCGGTGGCTGCACAGGCTGATCTGAGTTGATACATTACGCAGAGTCCATAATGTTGTTTTTCTCGTGGGACGGCTCATATAATATATATGTACACATATTTATCTGACCTTTGTCATCTGTCTAAACGTATGCTCTACAGAGATTGCTCAGTTTGATAGATAGCAATGGTAACATTGGTTAATAGCATGCCTGGTTGAATCCTATGATGCTCCGGTCTTCTTTTCGAATCCATTTGTCCAAGTCCTTATGAACTAAACATTTAGATATCTATAAGTTAAATTACTCTATGCTTTGCTGAGAATATCTTTGTTAGAACAAAATTACAGTCAATGTAGCGAGTGCAAATGTGCAAGCTGGATCAGAATTTTGGTTTTCGGTATGTTCGAATTGTCCATGACTTAATTTGGCCGCAAATTGATAGATAACATGTTTATGTCAGCTAGTGTGTATTATAGGACGACGCAGATGCACAGGCTGGTCTGTATACTCACTATTTAGAGCTGCAAACTTCTACATTTTCCAACAAAAAGGTTCAAATAGCTTTTAAAACCAAGGACGGTGCTTCGTATATGAAATTGTCATACATATTCTATTAAAAATAAGGTGGTCAAAAAAATCAGGATCAGATATCTTTCAAAACATCTTTGGGTACATATAGAAACTCTCTTATGGGCCGTCCCGCGAGAAAAAACCAACATTGTTGACTCTGCGTAAAGTATCGCTCCGGATCAGCATAAGCATGCCGCGCAAGTTACCCGGGTATACACTTTTCGCCTCGTGTGGATTAACTGTTTCAGGAATCATTACTCTATACCTCTATCCCCCTGAGACGGTATGTGTCTGTCCGGATTAGCCTGCGCGGACTGCACAGGCTGATCTGGGTCGATACATTACGCAGAGTCCATAATGTTGGTTTTCTCGTGGGACGGCTCATATGGAAGTCATCATTGAATAGTTTAAAACATTGTGACAAATGGCCAACACTCATGGTATTCATTGTTTCTCTTTAAGTCACTATATTTTAAAAGTAATCTGCTGCAAATGCATCGAAATGTGTCTACATGTTGGAAAGGGGGATAACTCTGCAGTTTACATTATATACACCCAAATGCATCCAGAAGTGTAGCTCCCTTAGATGGATGCCAGTTTTTCTTTAATTCATACCAACCCGGAGAGACGTTAAGACTTCAAATCGTCAGATGAAAGGGAACATTATATACTGGATGTTTTGCCAATTTCAGTCAGAACGTGATAAGACAAACTTCTACATGACATCACTCTTCTTTTCTATTCCTCATTATAGTTCTAAACATACACTGCGATAAAAGTGGGGAAAAACTAAGAGTGATATTTGAGCCCAGGGGTATGGATGAAAACCCTCAAGTAGTACGCATTTTTAAATGCAACTCAACTGAAATCGTTAGGGAAATAAAGCTCCCCGGGGTACGTATTGACATTTTTTTAGAGAAACCTTTTACTTTCTGTTATATCTATAGGTGTTACCCGTTTACGAAAATACCGTTAACATTTCGATATACATATTTATATATGTATATATACAGCAGTGTGAGATACTTTTATTTTAAAGTTTCGATTTTAAAAAGGATGGACTAGACAATGATAATGTTTAATCCGTGGGTTTTTTGAAAGAGCATTGTATATGTTGAATTCGTATTCATGGCATTTATTATGATGTACCGAAAATGAAAATAAAAATACACAAAGTCTTTCAAACCATTTATTCATATTTATTTAGTAAGGGTGTTAGTGAACGGAAGGCATACAGCACGTATATGTATACACATGTAAATATCGAATATAAAAATATATGACAAGACTACGACGTAATAATAAATACCCTTTTATTATTGTCATTTTCAGAAAGTAAATTTCAGGGGCGTAGCTCCCTTTAGGCACTGTAGGCACGTACCTACACATTTTTTTCTAAAAATGCCCCAAAATGCAGCTGCGGTGAAACACATCTGCGTAATGTGTCGACCAGATCAGCATGCGCTGTTCGCGCAGACTGATCCGGCCGACACATTCCGTCTAAGGGGGGATAGAAAGAGCAGTGATTCCTGAAACAGAAAATCCACAGGAGACGTAAAGTGTATATCCGGTTACGGCTGTGTGGCATGCTTAGGCAGGATCTGCATCTTCAATATTTGGTTATTTCAACCCAGCATTCGCCTCGAAAAATTGTACAATTAATGACCCTGAAAAAAAATTGTCCCACATAAAATATCTTATACACGCATATGGAGAAATCCATGTCCAAATGTTATACATTGTGGGAGTTTCTTTACATAAGATGATAAAATGTTTGGATTGGATGTTGAATCCATTCTTTGAGGAATGTTATTGAACAGGTTTTATCTTTACTTTGTTTTATTTCAACTTTGTTTTATTCCAACCATTGTTTATTTGATTACAGCTAGATAGCCAAGCTGAGTTCCAAGGCTTGCCGGATGGATTCTATGAAATAAGTGTAGTAAGTACAAGATTTACTGGAACTACATAACTTGCTTAATACGTGTTAGATATTCTTTCAAATAAGTGTAACAAGTATATGAATAACCTGAACTAAATTTGTCCAGCTAAACTATGGATATAGATATATCCGATCCAAAGTTCATTTATAGCAAAAAAAACGGCCCTGTCTTATAACTGTGTACAAACTTGCTTACAACATGTTAGATTGTCTTTCAAATAAGTCTAATAAGTATGTGAATGGCTTGAACGACTATTATTCAGCTTAATACGGGATATAGGTATACCTGTATCCGAGATTCATTAATAGCCAAAACCGACCCTGTCTTATAACTGTGTACAAACCTGATACAAGCAAGACAACATGGCACATTTTTTTAAATCATAATAATTTCACGAGAAAACCAACATTGTAGACTTTGCTAATCCGGGCAAACACTTTCTACCTCCTGTGGTTTTCTTATTCCAGGAATCATTACTCTATACCTCTTTCCCCCTGAGACGGAATGTGTCGACGCGGATTAGCCTTCGCGGACTGCGCAGGCTGATCTATGTCGATACATTAAGTAGACTCCATAATGTTGGTTTTATCGTGGAACGGCTCATATATTGTTTTGCAAAGCATACTCTAATATGTTTAAATAACAGTATCATCTGCTAAGTTAACCGTTTTAAAATATGTCAGCATACCTTAAATTAAGTTTACTTATCAGATTAGGATATTTTGAATAATTAAATTCAAGTACTAGCATTTGATCTTGCCAATTTTACTAAATTTGCAAAATATTTACGACAGGTCTCTTGCAAAATTTGACATTTTGAAAATGGCTCAAGACACAACATTAACTATTTATTGTGTAAACTCTCATTTACCCCTCATATCTAAAATGTTTGCAGATCTAATATTGTTAAGATAAAGAATGAACTGTTTCTTTCGTAACAGTATTATATGTACAGAATAACAGTAAGATTTTAAAGTTTACGTTTTACCCATATACCCGATACAGGCAGTTCAACAATTTAAATTACAGGGCCGATTTGGAGGATAAATGAATCAAGTCCATTGCCGAATGTTGTCAATTGATAATGAAAACATAATTAGTGTAATTATTGTTTTTGTTGTTGTTGTAACATGCGTTTCAATGCACTATTTAGAAACAACAGTTGATTATGTGGTGATAATTTCACGGTTACAATTCACATTTAATTCACAATTAATAAAAGTACGACATCTTTCATATGGATCTTCTCAACACTATCTGACATATTGAAAACAGCAACATCACCAAAATGCTTTACACTTTTGTATTTCGTTATTTGTACTATATGTACATGATTGAAATTAAACTATTTGTATTGTATTGTATTGTATTCACTAAGCTACAGCTTTTACACTGGCGATATGTTACTGATTATTTAACACGTCTATGTGGGTCTTGGTACCGAACTGGTCATATTGATATTTAGAATAGGTCACACTATAAAGCAAATTGCTCGTAATGTTAATCAATTATAACACAAGACTTGTTATAATACTTTAATTTGGACTATCAGGCATTGTGCTAAACTCACCAGGCGAAAATGGTTACCGTCATTTTGACCAAAACGAGCCCTTTGCAAAACCGATGTTCAGCTTTCTCTACTTTCACTTTCAAACAAGGTCAATATACTAAAAGTGATCAAATCAATAATTTCCAGTGCATCCAATACATATTTACTATGAATTTTAGCTCAATGTCATATATGCAATGCATTCTGGATATGGTTGGTATACACTCATTTCTTTACAAACAGTGTTTTTAATGGACAATTTGGCGTAATTTGACCTTTACTTCAATTTCATTCGTGAACACGTTAGACCGTTTCGGTGACATAGTGGTAGAGCGTCCACCTATGCTGCAGAATGGCGAGGGTTCGATCCCCGGCCTGGTTATACCAAATAATTTGATAAAGGGTAGTAATGGCTTTCCCTCCTTACCGCTCAGGATGTGTGGGTTAGCATTATGACTGACTCGCGCGGGTCAGGATAATTGGACTAGAAGAACTGGTAAAAAACCAAGACATAATCATTTGATTAAAAGAAAAGCGGCTTCAAACACAATCAAACATAAATGTTGAATAGTTTACAGATTGTTTACACTCAGGACAAAAATTTCAGGTTCGCAGAGAGCGAGACTTATTTCATCCCCCTGGCTGCTGCGAAGTAAATAGTCAAGGTACGTTGATGATGGTTGTTTGGAATTTAACCCTTTCCCATATACGATTGATTGGTTGGGGTTTAACGCCGTGTTCAACAATTGTTCAGTTATATCTCGGCGGCCAGTCCACCTACTCATGCGTTTCCTGGCTTTCTCATACCAGTACTCAACACAACATACTTTCCAAGCAACTAACTGCTTTTCCACATGGACTGTAAACCCATTGGTGAAAGTGTCACAGTGACTTATTTCAAACGTCGGAAAGAATGTTGGCCAAGCTGGGATTCGAACTCACAACCCCTGGATTGACAGCCCGCGTCGCTACCGACTGAGCTACTGGGGCTCGGCGTCCCAATGCAGCAGACGAATTTTAAAATGTCTTGACCAAAAATATGGTAAATCTCTATAAATAACTTCTGTGTGTCAAACAGTGTGTCAAACAGTGTGACAAACAGTGTGTCAAAATGAGAAATTGCTCATTATGATGTCATCATAATGTCATATTTGTTATGCGTGCATGAACAGGGTTAAGCCTTTCCCACCTGCAGATGCATTTTGTCGCAATAGCAGCAGACGACATTTGAAATCATTGAGCAATCTCACCTTTGGGCACAATGTTTTCAACTTTATTTAACAATTAAGCTATCTTTTATTGACATTGTTCTGGTGTTTGTCACAATGTTTTCAAAGTGAGTTATTGTGATCGCCTTTTGTCCGTCGTGCGTCGTGCGTCGTCCGTTAACTTCTACTCCTCAGTAACCAGTGGGTCAATTGGGATGAAACTTCACAGAAAGCTTCCTCTCAATAACTTCACCAGAATGCCTTCAAATCTTTGGGATCCATGCAGAATTCTGGCAAATTTTCAAATAATTTTGTAGAAATGTTCCTTGGATGACCCTCTATCAGATTCCTTCAAGCCATGTTGATTGGTCGAACACTATGGCCTCTGGGGCGGGGGCTTATATGGCTAAAGTGAGGAAAAAAAATCATGTGAGCGAACCAGGGCCATCATGGCCCTCTTGTTTACAATATAGCGACCTGTTAACACAACCCTATGCTTCCTGTCTTTCTCGCACAAGTACTCCACACATTTCTCTTCCAGGAAAGCTGCGAGCCAAGGTTCGAACTCAAGAGCATTGGTCTATATTGGCCTCTGCATTACCAACTTGAGCTTTCGCGGCTCAATATGCATTAACACAGTTTGGTTGTCTGTAAGACATTTGTTTCGCAATCCT